>ML108251.1:12583-25552 GCA_003697995.1 Taxidea taxus jeffersonii | reverse complement strand
TTGCCACAAGATGATTGGCATCTTGGATGGTGCAAGGCACACATAAGAAATGGTCTTATTTATTATTTACATGCTGCCCTGGGTGTATGCAGAATGGCACAGTGCTAGGCAGCTGTACAAGGCCTATTGCCCCCAAAACCAAATTCAGAGCCTCTCACGTGGTGGAGAGAGGTGTTGTCCTGCTTGAAGCCATGTGAAACAGGGCAAATTATCTTTATGTTTGAATGAAAAAGGAATTTCAAACCCTGTTTGGGGACTTAAAAGAAAAGAAAACAGAGTGTTTAGATCAGAATTCAGAATTCACATGACATCATCTAAAAGATGTCCTGGGGGCTAAAATAGAATTATGTTCAGTGGAAGACCCTGGAGGACACACAGTGGGGTCTGCAAACCTATAGAAGATGTTGGATAGCAGCCAAATTTTGAGGATTTTCTTGGTAACATCCAGCTGTAACATAGAATAATAATAGTACCTTCCTCATAGGGTTGTTAACAATATTTAATGAGAAGAAGCTTAGAAAGGCTTAGCCTGGGGCATGAGTGCTCAGTGGAAGGTGGCAGGTGTTATTTTAGTTATTATTATTTTTTGCATCTTCAGTAGCCAAAGGCAGAACACTTGGAACACAGACTTGAAATGTGGACTTCCATGGGTGACTTCAACCTCTTCCCACTGAAGGTGAGGCCACATCCAACCTCCCCGGCCCTGATCCCCCACCCCCACGATGAGTGCCACACTTCCTCCTCTCACTAAAGTATTTGTTATTGCTTTTGTCCCTTTTCATGCTTTGTTACTGCAGAGAGACCAGGATCACTTCCTGAAAGAATGATTGAGTGGGACAAGTGCTGGAAGGAGAACCAGCCCAACTCTTATTGCCTGAGCAATTCAGCTCTGCCTCTAAACTCGCATGTGCTGCTCCAGCATTCCAAAGGCCTGTGGCAGTCTGGGCTTACATCCTTAGCTAGAGGCTGAAGGAACATTTATTATGATGTGAACACATCCTTGGGGGAGTTCATTCTCCCATGGCAAGCAACTTATCGTTTTCCTTCCTCTGCATAGAGCACACTCTGTCTCATTTTCTCTTATCACTGTGCTTTTACACCCTTTATTGATTGGTGCTCTGTGTACTTCCTCAGCTAGCCTAACATTTCATCCAGCTTTGGTGATCCCTTGATTCATTTATCGTACAATACTTATTGAGGGCCTGTTCTGTGCTGGATACATTTCTAGAGCTTGGAGATATGGGAGAAAAAGAGCCTAGAAGCCCAGAACAATTCTGTTGCTTCCATTCTTCCACCAAAAATTGTGGATTTTCCCCCTAAGGATTCTACTCAATGGCAGCTTTCCAAGGATGAGAACCCTTAGGAAGGGGAAACTTCAACCTGAGGGTAGGCCAGACCCTTTTTCCTGATACCTTGATTCTGATGGATCAGATGAAAGTTGATATTTTGCTGATATTATATCAGTATCAGTTGTCAAAATACTGAAATGCTAGTGGGTGAAATACTGCTGGAGCCCTCTGACCACACCCCTGGTACCATGAGTGCTGCTCTTAGAAGCCCTTGGCTGCCTCATGATCCATGAACCAAGGTATTCATTGCTATAGCAGGGGCCTCCAGGATGCATTCTGGTTGGTTGTTGCCATTTCCTTATTGGCTGTTATGATGACAAAGGCTTTTGAATTATCCCACGATTCTGTCCCATGATGTGGAAGTCAATCACGGTGAGCTGAATTCTGATGGAGAGCAGCATATTACACAATTGAAGAACCTGGGTTGCATCAAGATTCCATCCCTTCTGATTCATGTGGCTTTTGATGAATTATTCCAAATGCTTTAGTTTCCCTTTGTGTAGATAGGAAGAATAGTAATACCTAGACCCCAGTCTGCCTAGGGCTTCTGCAAGGGTAAATTAATTCAGAGATCTAAAGCACTACAATAGTGTTTCAACCTGGTAAGTGCTCAGCAAGGATTATTATTTAGTATTGTTGTTATTAGAGATCTTGCAAAACTCATGCTCAAATTTGATTAATTTTAAGGAAAGGTAAACCAGCTGTAATTGCTCTCTTTCCTAACTGTAACACAGAACAAAACCAAGGAAGAAACCATAAAACTTTTTGTGATGGCATGAAGTGAATGTATGTGAAGTAGTTATTTTATGGGCAGGATAAAATGATAGTATCCATAAGATATCTATGTTTAGGTTGTATGTGTCTAAGTGTTTTGGTGAGAAGGAATGAATCTTCAATAATTGCTTCTTCTTGTGTGTATGGTGGATACAGAGGTGAATAACAGAGACCACCAGCATCAATGAGCTCATTGTTTATTGGAGAAACAGGTGTATAAACCAGTGATTAGAATGTGCTGCATGCAGTAGTAGATGAGTACACCGGGTGCTTGGGTAGTCTTGAGTAGAAGGACCTAACTTATCCTCAAGGGGTCAGCCAGACCTCCTGGAAGAGCTGACATTTTAGCCTATTCTTAAAGGATGAAGAGGTGTCAGATAAGGAAAGGAAGCCCAGAAGGAGATTTCAGGGAGAGCTTGAGCAAAAGCATGAGAGAAGGCACTCTTTTAGAAGCTGGAAGCAGAGGGTGATAAGAAGTCAGGCTGGGGGTGTGGGCAGGAGCCAGTCAGAGAAGACTCCCCACCATATTGAAGACCTCATGCTAGGTCAGTGTGGAGGCACTGGAATGATGCACACACAAGTAGAATGTGTCCAGACTTGCATTCTGGAGAGACCGCTGGGGTGAGGTTGATGAGGACCTGATGCAGGCTACTGAGAGTGGAATAGAAAATAAACAGATTTAAGCCTTATGAGGAATGAGAAGTGAGCTCCCTATTTTGGGCTGACTGAAACTTGTTGCTACTTTCCCAGTGATACAAAAATCAGAGAGAGAGGAGCATCTGGATTGAATGGGAAGGGTCAGGTCCCTTTTGTGAACTTTGACTTTTCCTAGACCTGCAGGCCATTGGTAGTAAGCAGCCAGCTGATGCAGAGACTGAGGGGGCATCGGGGCCGGGGACATGGAGACGGGAATCATCACCGCAGTGAGGGTAGTGAACACCTTGAGAGGCACATCATGAAGAAAGAGTGAGAAACACAAGCAGTATGAGCTGAGAATGGAACCACAGAGAGCACAGACACTGAAAAGAGGGAACCCTGAGAGATAGCATTTAGAGAGGCAGGGAAGCCAGAAAATGCAATAAGACCAAGATAAAATTTAGGAGGGTCAGTAGACATACAATCATGCACGACTATTAACAACTTTCTTACCGTACTTCTCTCCTCACATTCTGTGGTAACATTTTAGGTTTGAAATTTTATGGGAACTGTCTTGACTGCCTTGACTGGAGTTTTATTGTTTTTTTTGTTTGTTTCTTTGTTTCATTTTGTTTCCTCATTTTGGTTTTGTTTTGTTTTAGTGTTTTCCTTAAGTATTATTTTTCATTCCAGGTAGCTATTAAGCACTAAACTGATCTTTTCTTCTTTTTTGCCTATAGACTAAAACCTAAAGTGATTCATAAAAATGACCCTCCCATGTCCCCTCCTGCCTCACCCCTTCCAATGACAACTACTTCATAAAATCTTTCAGTTGAGTCCTGGAGTGAGTTTAGGTTAATTCTTTGTAACTGAATCTATTCCATTTTCTCTCATCATCCTCAAAATATGTTCCCTTCACTGCTTCTCGCATCCTTTTATGAAATGTTTGTCCTAAATCTCTTTTATTTTGAGTGGCACTTATAAACTAAACTCTAGCACAGAGCAGATGTATTCATTTAATAGTTTGCTTTGATGGCTCCTTAAAGAGGCTTTATAATCTTTATATTTTACCATTGGGTTTGGAGTTTTATGCTTCTTTAACAGGTGTATTACCTTCATCAGATGTTTTCATTTTAAGCTGTTGACTTATAAACACATGGCCTGCGGGGATTGATGTGCAGAAAATTTATTCACTTACAGATTTATTCTCCTATCCATTTTGGTATTTAGTGCAGGGGTATGCAGAGAACCTTAGATTGATTGCTAATGACAGTTCATTGTTAAAAAAAAAATGACTTAATGATCAAAATAATGGTTTCCTCTAGTTGACAATGGGTCAGTGAAGGATTGCTTGTATTGAGAGGATTTTTAGAAAAGTTAATTAAAAACAGAATGTGCTCTGGGTCCTGTTTAGTTGTCCAGGTTTGCATTTTAGGAGAAAATTGTGCTTACGCATCTCTTCTGAGGACACTTGCAGGTTTGTCTTTTAAACAATTTAATTGTTCACGTAGTTTATACTTTTCAAGAAAAAAATGTGTCTTGCTGGAAATTGATGTGTTGCGTTCTGATCTTATGACCATGAACCCATCATACTTCTTTTTTTTAAGAATTTTAAAATTTATTTATTTGACAGAGAGAGAAATCACAAGTACGAAGAGAGGCAGGCAGAGAGAGAGAGAGAGGCAGAAGCAGAAGCAGGCTCCCCGCTGAGCAGAGAGCCCAATGCGGGGCTCGATCCCAGGACCTTGGGATCATGACCTGAGCTGAAGGCAGAGGCTTAACCCACTGAGCCACCCAGCCGCCCTGAACCCATCATACTTCTATACAAGAGAGAAAAGGGGAAAAAACTGTCCTTCTGCTTGTTGTATGAATGAGGAAGGAACAGGAGGGAACAGGAATTTGTGTAACCAAAGGGCTATGACAGATGGCTGTAGGCATCATACCTTCTCATGATATGGATAAGAGAGGAACATAATGCAAAATCACACAAATAAGATGCTCCTCCTGGGCCTGGGCCTGTCAGGAAGTATGTGTCTGTGAAATTTCAACTGTCCCAGGGCCCTAAGACTGGAGTCCTAAGAAAAGAAATGGAATAGGGATGCCTGGGTGGCTCAGTTGGTTAAGCGGCTGCCTTCGGCTCAGGTCATGATCCCAGCGTCCTGGGATGGAGTCCCACATCGGGCTCCTTGCTCGGCCGGGAGCCTGCATCTCCCTCTGCCTCTGCCTGCCTCTCTGTCTGCCTGTGCTTGCTCTCGCTCTCTCTCTCTCTCTCTCTCTCTCTGACAAATAAATAAATAAAATCTTTTAAAAAAATTAAAAAAAAAGAAAAGAAATGGAATAAAAAACTCTTCTTTTACTTTTTGTCTTTAGAACTTTGAACATCTACTATTGGCATTAACTGGGCAACCCTTTCTCCAAACAGCACTTAATAGTCCTTGAGAGTAGAGTAGGGAATCTCAGAGGAGAGTTAGGGCAAAACATTCATCTGTCTACACAGAGGGAGGCCAAGAAGTTTAAGACTGGCTCATGTGGTGTCCAACCTGTTTTGCAGTATTATAAAATAAAGTTGGTGGTCACAATCGAATCTCCTGGGACTGATTATCTGCATCATAAAACCACTGTAAGTGATTCAACATAGTTTGGTATCATTTCTGCCTGTGCCCAGGAGAGGCCAGGACTGAGCCAGCATAGAAATGAATGACTTGTGCTTCCCAGACTCAGAAACAACATCCTTCTTTAGTAAAGGATGAGTGTGTAGGCCAGCCCAGGGATGAGTTGTGGATTTGTCCAAGAAAACCACGTGGCTTCAACAAGAGCATGAAGGAGGTGTTGAGGGTGGGAGTAGAGTTAAGAAAAATGAAGTGGGCAAATTATTTCAAGAGTGAACTTTTCTGAATATTTCGTATTTCAGGGGAAAGGCAGGGGAGGGTATAATGCCTCTTCTTCATCTCGGAAGGGCAAGATAAAATTTTGCTTTTGTACAAGCAGAGTATTTTGGGAATCTCTTTCTAAGTAGATGCAGATCAGGTTATACTCCCTTCCTCTTTATTCTTACAGTTCTTCGATGTACTTCTTGTCTGCTAATCATTTAAATCATATAATCAATCTTTCTTTCTTTCTTTCTCTCTCTCTTTCTTCTTTCTTTCTCTCTCTCCCCTCCCTCCCACCCACCCTTCCTTCCTTCCTTCCTTCCTTCCTCTCTTTCTTTCTTTCCATCAAAAGTATTGTTTGGCAGGCATTTTCCCTCCTGGACTGTGAATTCCTTATGAGGAGCATCCCTATCTTACTCACATTTTGTCTATCACTAGCATCCTACCATTACATAGACTCTTTCTCTTATTAAGTGCTCATTTGTTGAATGAATGAACAAGTGAATACATGAATAAATGAGTGAGCAAGTGAAGGAGTTATGACAGGAACTGACACTAGAATAGAATTTTTTCTAGGTGGGTGAGTCCAGTGTTCTGTTGTCCTGTAAACATTTTAAGGCTCTCGGCTTAATTCCATACTTTAGTCTGCCCATCTACCTGGTGTCTCCAGAAACATTTCTCTCACCTCAAAACCATGGTGAGACACTCAGTTGTTAGAGGCAAGGAGCATTGGTATCCTTCTGACAAAAAATCCCCGCTGTGCTGGAGGCTGTATTACTTTCAGAAGAAATAACCTGGTCTTGTACAGCACCAGAGGAGTTAATAGCAGTCAACAAAATGAAAACCAAAAGCTCCCAGGGAGAAATTAAGTACTAGAAAATGCAATAGTTAGCTGATAAAATGTCTGCTTCAGTTTTGGCCAACTTCCTTGAACCTTGGCCCCTTGCAGTGGCCCCCAGTTGAAGTGGCAAGAAGGTGTCAGTGATAAATCACCCTGCCATGAAACAGCACAAACTTGAGTAAATTACATGTGGAAGTTGGAGTGGGTAAAATAATGGTGCAGAAGAGGTGAGCCAGCGGGCCTCTGGTAGGGTTGAATATTTATCCCTCCTTAGCCATGGGATGCCTTCTGTTCATTCATAGATGGAAAATGAGTTGGGCGTTTTTCATTGAAGCATTCCATTGTTTCTATTAGGAGTAAACCAAGCAAACACACAGAGAGCTACACTGCTGGCAGGAGCCTCCACCTCAGACCCTGAGAGTTCAGGCCTTACCATGAACTACGGAAATAAACTGCTTTTACTCTTGTTTTGTTTTCAACATCAAGACAAAACAAAGAAAAGCGAATCAACTGAACTAATAAAGCTAATCCTCTTAAAACATGACAGAGTTAAAAAAAAAAAAATGAAGCTTACCTATTGTGTGAACACGTCTTCTCCCCCACTGTTCCTGGAGGAGAGAAAGTGAGAAAACCCCTCAATCCCTATAGAAATTCAGCCCACACATGGATGTGTACCTGCATATCTTGGCAAGAAAGTGAAGTTGTCTCAGAGATGCTCCTTTCTGGATGTGATGGGATGTTGAGTACTCCCCATCTTCTGTTGGATACCAGAGCTAAGCAATATCTTTGGAATCAATTTCTTTTTGAGTGCCAGGCACCAAGTCCTTTAGGGCCCATTTCTGAACATGCCTAACATTTTTCCCTTGCACCAAAGGGTCTTTGGTGTTTGTGAATCATTTCCCCTATCAGACTGCAAATTCCCTAAGGGCAAAATCCAGCTCTGGTTGTCTGGGTATCCTTCCTTGCTCTGTCCACCTTCTAGTACAGTAGGAACATTTTGTCCACATTGCAGAGATTTGATACTGATGGAATGAATGAATGGATGCTATTACTTCCCGTGGATGGGTAATGAGGAAGGCTCAAACATGGAGAAAGTGTTCTCTAACATTACTAGCACCATGTTATAATTTGGGGGCTAGCAGAGGCCTTCTTTTTCGGGGATTGCCATATTTTTCTTATAGCCACAGACCTATTATTATTTTTTTCTTTCAGGCTGAGCTTCCCTTTGAAAGTGGAGTTCAAATAACCTTTCCTCCCAACGAATCCACAAAATTTGCATGGGTAAAATTTCACTTGCATTCCATAGGCTCCGTGTGACTTTTACCAAAAATTCCAGAGGAGCCCCACACGAAATATGCTTATCTGGTTAACCCCTCCCCAGCCACCTGCCTACACTCATGGAATCTGGTGCTTTTAGACAGTTCTGTGGTCGCCAGTGAAATGCCAAACAAAATGGTGTTCAGCGTGCCTGGGGGCTTTCCACAAGAAGCTGCCTGTCACCCCAGAGTCTGCCGTGTTTGTTGTACAGTGTATTTGTTAATGGAAGGGCAGCCAAATCAAATCCCACACCTGGCCTGGCTCAGGCTGAGTCCTAGAGAAGCCAGGGGAAACATAGTTTTAAATTACAAGGTGTTTCACTCACGTGTGCTTCTCTTTGTGGTGACTTTCTCAGAAGTTAAAGAATCCCTCCTCATTCAATTCAGTTCTCTACACCGTCCCAACTCTCTCTCTCTCTCTCTCTCTCTCTCACACACACACACACACACACATACACACACACACACACACACACAGTGTTGGTTATCTGAGGACAAGAGTTGGGTTGTTTACTCTTTTCCCAGAGTACAAAGTCTTGAAGAGTTTAATTGTGAATGTAATCTGAAGAATCAAAGTCAGCCCCATTCCTCAGAAGAATGTGACAGTGGGAGAGAGAGGAATTGTCCCTTTGCCCCGTGCGCAAAGTGGTGTATCCCACTCTTTCCCTTTCTGACAGGTGGTAGGAAGGGGGTGGGTGGGAGATGAGGAGAACTCAATTGCCTTTTTTATAGAAGAATCCCCAGTCCTCTGGGCTGTGCCCTCCTGGCTCCTTGCTGTTTACTTGGTGGGCAAGCCCAGGCTGGGTGGTGTGGCTGGTCTATCCTCGGCAGAGACTGAGTTCTAGCTCTGGCTGGGACAGCCTCCCCACTGCTGGAACTGGTTTGAAGAAAGGGAGGAACCTCTTTGTTTTTTCTGAACAGGAACCTGAATCTGGCCTGGCTCTGGTCATTTCAGTAGCAGGACAAGCAGGAACAGAGATTCTAGGAGCTGAGTGATGAGACCGTAGAATCAGGGAGAACACATAAAAGACATCCAGCAAAATTTGACAGAATTTCCCTTTGCTGAGGTCAGCGAGGGTTAGGATTGGAGAGCTGGGAGGAGGAGTGTTGATATGGGAAGACAAAAAGACAAGAGGAATAATTTCAGCATTCTTCCTGGATAAGTTTATGGTTTCAGGGCAGATGAAGCTTTGGTTTATCCACAGATTACTTAAACTAAAGGGTTACGATATTTACGAGGGGGTCAAATTAGCTGGGTAAGGAGGCATTGCTTGCCCCCCTCATGGCCCATTTCCCTCCATGCATTGCCAAGCTGCTGGCCAGGTAGTATTTCCTGCCCTCGTGTAGTTTAGTGCTAAGGGATGGCAGATTGAAGGCTTGATGACAATACCGTCTAAACAAACTATCATTATGACAACTAATGGAGACACTGCCCTTGGCTCCATTTTTTTTTTTTTTTTAACTTTAGATAGATCAAGTCGTAGTAGCCAGAGGCTTCTTTCTAGGTAAAAGAGCTGGTAGATCACTGAGTGAGTTCATCACCTGCCACAGCAGAATACAGCCTCTCTGATAGAAGCTTCTCTGCACTTGATGTTAACCCATGCCATTATATTTACGATGCTCCTTTGAACATTTTATGTTTTATCTCTTAAAATCAATAGATGTTTTTTCACAGATTGTGATGGGATTTCTTTATGCATATCACTCTTCTGGCTGAGTTAAAAATTATAGTCTCTCAAATGATTTCATTTACATTTGATCTTATGTGGAACTCAAGGGTCAAACAGAGCAAGTCAGACTTTTGGATCTTCGCTCTTTTCTTAACCTCTCACCCACCGCTAGTGATTCTTGCTTTCCTGTTCTCATTGTCTTGCTGAATATGTTGGCTTCTGTGATATCCTCTTAGCAGGGTCTCTTATTAGCAAGAACCTTGCCGTGATGCCTTGATTCTTCCAATCTGACCCATGTTTCAGGTACTTTTTATTTGTCTTCCCTGTATTCTCTATGCACTCTGTAAAGCTACTTTATCAGCACATGAAAAGGGAGAACATTCTGTCAATAACAATATTTTATCTAGGGCTCCTGACCAATTAGTGTAAGGGCCATCACTCAAATCCTATTTTCTATTTGTAAGAGGGTGGACTTTTTTAAGGGCTGAAGCAAGAGGAGACAATCACCATTCATTTATTGGGAACTTAGAAGAGAGAGGGAGTGAATACTGAGCTGCCGGCCTCTTGAGAGGATTCACAATTCACCTATTTTTTTTTTTTTTTAAGAAGAAGAAAAACTCTTGTTTTTACTAGATGAAAAGAGAGATTTCAAACTGCAAATGTCCTCCCTGAAGCACTGTCTCTTCTAAGCTATGTAGACTCATCAAACACTAGGTTGGTTTGGGACCTTTGAGATTTTCTGTTGCTACCTCTCTAAAAATGATGGGGAAACTGAGGCCCAAAAGAGGGACATAAATTAATCCACAGACATGCATGGAGATAAGTGAAGAACTAGTGTATGAAGTCAGGTTTTCAGGGCTCTGAGACTGATTCTTTAAAGTTATTTGTTGAGTATTTGTGATAGAGCCAGCAGGGTGCTTGGTGCCATAGAGGCTAAAGGGATGAGAATCAAAGGTTGCTGCCCTCGAGGAGCTTTTTAATTTTGCTTTTAAAAGCAAGATATACACAAATGAAGAAATTGGAGGAGGGGGAAGCTGGACATACAATCAAGTGTGAGGTGGCCCAGTGTGGATGGGGGCAATGCTTGTTATTGTCTGCGTCGGGTCACGGTTTATAAAATAGGTGGGTCCTTAGATAACTAACAGAGTTATTCAGAAAGAATAGGGCAGAACAGAGCAGCAGGGTCGGTATGAAATATACAGAATAGGAATGGCAAATCCTTGGCATGCAGGCCACTTTTCCCTTACCCCCACTTCATGGCAGACATCACTCATTGATTGCAGAACTTTTCCCAGAACCCAGACATAGTTGAGTATTTTTTTAAACAGTGAAATCCTGGTGGCTATTTTGAAGTTGTTGGAACAGGCCGAAAACAATGAAATCTGTTTCCTAACCCTCATATGTGACTAAGAAGATATTTCCAGTTAGAGTGATGAGCTACTCTTTTAATATTAGGAGATTAAAAATGTGGAAGCCCGGCCCTTTGATGGTCATGAGTAATATTTGTCATAATAATGCCCTGTTAGGAGACCTGAAATGCTAATGTCTAATCTACTTCAATTTAAAGTATTATTAATTTTTTGTCATGTCGGTCCTCTCTAAGTCAGTCCTTACTGCAGGCCTGGTACATTTTGGGCACGCAGTAAATATTTGTTGAATGAATGAAAGTCACAGAGAAGTTAATTGTAGCCTTGAAGAGGTCAAAGGGCAGAGTTTTATAAGCTGAATCCATCCGACTCATGCTGGGACCTGAGCCAGGAAGAAGTATATCTATAATATATCTCAATGTACAAACCACCTTCTTCTGTAAAATTAGTATCAGCAGGGCCCTCTGTTTCCTGCCATGCCCATTTTCTCTAAGTCACAACATTAATTAATAGAGAAAAGAATTTATTGTAAAAAAAAAATGGGTAGCAATTCAGAATTACTTGTTTTCAGGCATTTGGATGTCCTACCCAGCTATGTCCGGCTGAAATAGTCCCATACCAGAAATAGTATGGCATATTCAGAGAATATGTTGGCACTTTTATTTTAATTTCAGTTATTAACCAGTGAGATTGTAAAATTCATATGAGATCAAGAACTTCAGATATTTTTTAAACCAGTTACCCACATGTGAACATTTATTAAGCATCTACTCTTATATGACATTTTATTTGAGAAAGAGGCTACAAAGAAGGATAGGACTTTGTTCATAAACTTGAGGAACTCTGAATTTAGGAAGAGTCATGATGGGAATGAATTTAGCTGTGCAACTTCCAAGTACAATATATGTTTCTCACATGGTAGCTACTCAGTAAGTACTCAGTGTGACAATCTCATTTATTTATTTATTTTTTTTAATGCTTTATATCCTCAACCTGGGGCTGAGGATATAGAGGTTAGAAAACACATTTCTTCTTTCCTGCCTCTTCTGACTGTTTCATAATGGTTCCTTAGGAGTTCATTGTCAAAAAAAGATTCTGAGGCCACGGGTGGGTTCTGAAAGGGGCAGTGAGTGCTATCAGTCCATGAGCCAAAGAGAGGGAGCTGGTGGTCTGTGCCAGGAAGAGGTACACAGTCCTTGTGCTGAGAACCAGGACCCTGGGAATATTCCCCAATACCTACCCCCAGTTCTGACTTAATAGTTCATGTTTTTCCTGTTCGGATGTGGCATCCCTAAATGTCATGCTTTTTGAGTGATGGTGTGAATACAATTAGATCGAAACATCATTCCTAGGGAGTTAAAGATATAGTGAAGGAAGACCTTTTAAGAGTGTAATGAGATGTCTAGTTATTTATTTTAAAAAATAATGGTGATGATAGCTAACATTTGTATATTACTCTGTAGTTTACAAAGCACTTTCACAAATTGGAAACAACCTAACTGTCTGTGAATGGAGTATTGGCTAGATAAATCAAGGCACTTGCATACAATGGAATAGTAGGCAGCTATTATATAGAAAGATGTAGATCTTTATTTGCTGTTATCAGATAACACCCATGATAAGGTTTTAAAAAGCAGGTTTCAGAGCAGTATATTATATGAGTCTAGCTCTGTTTAAAAATTATATTTTCACAAACCCATACATAACAAAGTGTGGATCTGGCATGGCAAGAAACCTGGAAATTTATATAGGAAAAGTCTAGTCGTGGTTGTCACTATTTGCTGCGATATAGGGGATTTTTACTTTTTATTTTCCATCTTTCTGCATTTTCTGAAAAACTCATGGTGAACATACACTACTTTCATGAAAATAAAAAAAGTCATCCACTAAAAACATAAATTAAGATCACTTTGTCCTTACGACTACAACAAGGGGAGTTGTTATCTATGTTTTACAATGGAGGGGCACACATTCAAATTAACTCAGTACTTACCATTACTATGTGCCAGGCAATGTTCCGATTGCTTTCCATAGTCAAACACATTTAATTCTCACTGTGATCCTTTAAGGTAGGTTCTACCATTATCTGCATTTTACAGGTGAAAAAACTGAGACACAGAGAGGATGGGTAAATTGTGAAAGGTCA
>ML108250.1:35674-46779 GCA_003697995.1 Taxidea taxus jeffersonii | reverse complement strand
ACTAGCCATCAGGGAGATTCAAATTAAAACCACATTGAGATATCAACTTACATCAGTTAGAATGGACAAAATTAGCAAGACAGGAAACGATGTGTGTTGGAGAGGATGTGGAGAAAGGGGAACCCTCTTACACTGTTGGTGGGGATGCAAGTTGGTGCAACCACTTTGGAAAACAGTGTGGAGATTCCTTAAGAAATTAAAAACAGAGCTTCCCTATGACCCTGCAATAGCACTATTGGGTATTTACCCCAAAGATACAGATGTAGTGAGAAGAAGGGCCATCTGTACCCCAATGTTCATAGCAGCAATGGCCACAGTCGCCAAACTGTGGAAAGAGCCAAGATGCCCTTCAATGGACAAATGGATAAGGAAGACATGGTCCATATACACTATGGAGTATTACACCTCTCTCAGAAAGGAGGAATACCCAACTTTTGTGTCAACATGGATGGGACTGGAAGAGATTATGCTGAGTGAAATAAGTCAAGCAGAGAGAGTCAATTATCATACAGTTTCACTTATTTGTGGAGCATAACAAATAACACGGAGGACATGGGGAGATGGAGAGGAGAAGGGAGTTGAGGGAAATTGGAAGGGGAGTTGAACCATGAGAGACTATGGACTCTGAAAAACATTCTGAGGGTTTTGAAGGGGCGAGGGGTGGGAGGTTGGGGGAGCCAGGTGGTGGGTTTTATGGAGGGCGTGTATTGCATGGAGCACTGGGTGTGGTGCATAAACAATGAATTCTGTTATACTGAAGAGAAATTAAATTAAAAAATAACATAAAAAAAAGAATACATAGTAGGAAAGAAAAAGAAAATGGTATTAGAAATGAAGATCTGAGCACAGGATATGCTTGTTGCTACTGGGTGAGGTTGCTTCTAGATCTCCTGAAGCTGTCAGAGGAAGGAGATTTATATTTATCTAACCCATGTACAGAGGCATGCCTATCTATAGCTGTTGCAAGCCACACATAAGTTTACCCTAACATCTGCAGCTGTAAGCTAATACCACATGGATCAATCCAGCCTCCTCCCCATTGTCTGTGGGTAACCTCAAACTCCAACAGTGAGAAATGGCTCCCACCATTGCCATCTACTTACCTGGTGGTTGAATGCCAGTACATGTGTACAAAGGTTTCAGATTTGCACATTACCCATGGGAGTGCGGTGCTTACATTGCCCTTTTTGCCTTTCGTCGTGAAGTCTTCACTCATTTTCAAAGTTACTTAACTCAGTACTTTTCCCTCAACCTCTTCACTGAGGATATTTCAAATATTCTTTTTTTTTTTTAGGATATTTCAAATATTCTTAATACCATTAGACATTTTTGTCATAGTCTACATTCCACCATCAGATCCCCTGGTGATGTTGATGATCCCCTAAATGATTTTTTTTTAATTTGCATCTATTGAGGCTCATTCATTTTGCATAAAGTTCTAATTTCTCTATACTATAAACTACTACCCCATGACTCACTTATTAATATTTTAGCTCTTCCTGAATCCCTGGCAATGACAGATCCATTAATCATCCTTAGAGTTTTGCCTTTTCCACGTCATATAAATGGAATCATAACATATGTAGCCTTTTAAGACTGATTTCTCTCATTTAGCAATATACATTTAAGATCCGTCCATGTTTTTGCATAGTAGCTTATTTCCTTTTATTGTTGAATAATATTCTGTCATATGACTGTAATGTAGTTTGTTTACCCATTCACCCACTGAAGGACATCTTGGATGTTTTCAATTTGGGGCAATTACAAATAAAGCTATAATTATCATTCAAGTCCAGATTTTCATGTATGTATGGACATAAGGTTTCAAATCATTAGATAAATACCTAGAAATGTGATTGAGTATCTTATAATCAGACTGTTTAGTGTATAAGTTTCCTAAGGCTATCTTAAGAAAGAACTACAAACTGAGGGGCTTAGACAACAAACGGTTACTGTGTCACAATTACAGTGTCTACAAGTCTGATTATTAAGGTGTTGCATGGGTTGGTTTCTTCTGAGGCTGTAATGTGGAGTCCACCGCATGTTTCTCTCCTATCTTTTGGTGGTTTTCTGGCTATCTTTGGCATTCCTTGGCATGTAGAAGCATGAACTGATTTTTTTCCTTCATCTCTGCATGGTGCTTTCTGTGTGCTGTGTATGTCTCCAAATCTCCTTCTTATAAGGATATTGGTCATATCAGATTAGGGGCTTACCCTACTCCAGTATACTAATTATACCTGTAGTGTCTCTATTTCCAAAAATTATATTCTGAAATACTGGGATTTAGGATTTCAACATACTCAGGGGTAGTGCGGAGGACAATTCCATTCATAACATTTAGGTTTTTTTTTTAAGTTTTTTTTTTTAATTTTTATTTATTTGTTATAGAGAGAGAGAGAGAGCAAGCACAGGCAGACAGAGAGGCAGGCAGAGGCAGAGGCAGAGGGAGAAGCAGGCTCCCTGCCGAGCAAGAAGCCCGATGTGGGACTTGATCCCAGGACACTGGGATCATGACCTGAGCCGAAGGCAGCCGCTTAACCAACTGAGCCACCCAGGCGTCCCAACATTTAGGTTTTTTTAAAACAAATTTCCAAATTACCTTTCCAGTTGCCATACCACTTTGCATTCCCACCAAAAATTAGAAAAGTCTTGGTGGCATTGTATTCTTGCCAGCAATTTGTATTATGTTTTTTTAAATTTGTTTTGTTTGGTTTTTTTGTTTTATTTTTTCTTTTTGTAATTTTGCCATTCTAATAGGTGTATAGTGGTAACTTACTGTTTTGTCTTTCTCTAATGACAAATGATGATGAGCCTCTTTTCACAAAATTATTTACCATCTATATATCTTCTTTGATGAGCTGTCTATTTAGGTCTTTTTCCCATTTTTAAATCTTGTCATTTGTTTTCTTATTGTTCAGTTTTTAAGTAGTCTTTGTATATTTTATTTAGATGTCCTTTATCAGATATGTGATTAGTAAATGTTTTTCTCCTTATTGATGAATTGTCTTTTCATTATCTTAACAATATTTTTGCAGGACAAAGTTTTTAATCTTTTTTTTAAAGATTTTATTTATTTATTTGTCAGAGAGAGAGAGAGAGCGCAGGAGCAAGCACAGGCAGACAGAGTGGCAGGCAGAGGGAGAAGCAGGCTCACTGCTGAGCAAGGAGCCCGATGTAGGACTCGATCCCAGGACGCTGGGATCATGACCTGAGCCGAAGGCAGCTGCTTAACCAACTGAGCCACCCAGGCGTCCCCAAAGTTTTTAATCTTAACAAATGCAAGTTATCACCTTTTTTTCTCATGTATTATGCTTATAGTTGTATGTAAAAACTTCTCATCAAACCCAAGGTCACATGGATTTTTTTCCTAAAGTTTCATAGACTTATAGTTGCCCTCTATAGATTTTTAATTTGAATTTTGTTGAATCTGTAGATCAAATTGGGAAGAAATGGTATTTTAAAAATAGTAATTCTTCTAATTCATAAACATGGAATACAATTTATGTATATCTTTTTTTTCTCTCATTTATATTTTGCAGTTTTCTGCATAATATACCTTGTACATATTTTGTAAGATGTATTCCAAAGCACCTCATTTTTTAGTGCTATTGTAAATGGTACCACTCTTTGAATTTCAAATTCCAATTTCTTGGTATACAGAAAAGCAGTTTACTTTGGTATATTGACTTTATATCCTGTGTGCTTGCTATACTCATTAAATTAGTTCCACAAGGTTTGTGTTGTTGTTGTTCCCTGGGCGGGGGGAGGGGGGTTAGAGGGTAGATCCTTTGGTGTTTTTCACATAAACAATCATATTGTCTGAGAATAAAGGTGGGTTTACTTTATCTAATTCCAACCCATTTTATTTTATCCAATCCAATTTTATCTATTCCATTCCTATACAATTTATTTCTTTTTCTTGTCTTCCAAGATGATAATGAATAGGAGTGGTGAGAGAGGACATCCTTGCCTTTTTCCCAATCTTAGAGGGAAAGGGTTCCTTTTTTACCATCAAATATTGTTGTAGGTTGCTTTCCAATATTCACTTGAGTAGAATAAAGCCATTCTCTTTCACTCCTAATTTTTTAGTTGTGTTTTTGTTTTTAAAGCTGTACTGTGAATTTGTATCTAATTTCATCAAACACTTTTACTGCTTCTAATGATATCATATATATTTAACATTTAATTTTTGTTTAATATTCAAACACTGAAGGTATTATTTTTTTGAACTTTTAAAATTAACATATAATGTATTATTTGTTTCCAGGGTACAGGTCTGTGATTCATCAGTGTTGCACAATTCACAGTGCTCACCATAGCACATACCCTCCCCAATGTCCATCACCCAGTCACCCCATCCTTCCCAACCCCCTCCACTCCAACAACTCTCAGTTTGTTTCCTGAGATTAAGAGTCTTTTTGGGACGACTGGGTGGCTCAGTTGGTTAAGCGGCTGCCTTCTGCTCCAGTCATGATCCCGGCGTCCTGGGGTGGAGTCCCACATCCGGCTCCTTGCTTGGCAGGGAGCCTGCTTCTCCCCCTGCCTCTGCCTGCCTCTCTGTCTGCCTGTGCTCGCTCTCTCTCTAACTAATGAATAAATAAAATCTTAAAAAAAATTTAAAAAAATTTAAGAGTCTTTTTATGGTTTGTCTCCCTCTCTGATTACATTTAAGGTATCCTTAAATTCAGAAACAGAATAAAGTTGCTTGCTATTGTATTTTCTATTCAATATTACTTTGTGTCTCTATACAGCTCAACAACCTTGTAAACTTTTTTTACAGTAGCTTATTCATAATACCAGCAACCTACTACCTAGAACTCAATCAATCAAGCTTGCCTAACTTTTATTTTGAGAATATTCTAAGACATTGTTTAGTTTCAACTTAGCTTAATAAATGGAAAGGTGATAGATTTATAGCTAGGGAAATTCACCCTGTTAAAGATGTCAGTGAAAAAAAGAAAAAGAAAAAAAAAGATGTCAGTGGTCTCCAAATTAGACTATAAATTTAATGTCATCAGTCAAAATCCTGAAATATTATTTTGTGAAGATTTACTAGCCAACCCTAAAGTTCATATTCCAAGAGTAAATTAACAAGAAATTTCCAATTTCTGTAATGGCAGAATTGATAATTCTGAAAGACTCATTGAGAACAATTAGAATATTAGTCAAAATACACTTTAAAATTCTGTTTGGCATATACTTAAAGAAAAAAGCCAGATAGTAAAGTATGTATACCATATGATTCCATTTTATGAAACTCTAGAAAAGATTAAAGCAATCTATAGTGAGGAAACAGATTAGTATTACTTGGGGCTAGAGATGAAGGTTGTTGAGTGTAGAAGATGTGGGAAGTTTTTATTATGATGAAAATGTTTCATACATTGATTATGATGGTTGCTACACAAGTATATACATTTTTTATAACTAATCAAACTACATAACATCTTACTATATATAAATTATCCCCTCAATAAAGTTGGTTTTTTTTTAATCTATTTGAAGATATCAGTGGGCTAACAAGACAGTGAACAGACAGTCTCCACTAAAGACAAGGGTCTGGGGGTGCCTGAGTGGCTCAGTGGGTTAAAGCCTCTGCCTTCGACTCAGGTCATGATCCCAGGGTCCTGGATTGAGCCCCACATCGGGCTCTCTGCTCAGCAGGGAGCCTGTTTCCTCCTTTCTCTCCCTCTGCCTGCCTCTCTGCTTACTTGTGATCTCTCTCTGTCAAATAAATAAATGAAATCTTAAAAAAAAAGACAAAGGTCTTGAGAAAGGCAGAGGCACGGTTAGATTTTTGTAGAAATTTTTCCAAGGTGCATTTGGAGAAATTTTTTCTGAGGTGCCATTTGCCACTTCCAGAAGAAGAAGCTAAAAGAGGATGAACTGATAGCCTCACAGAGGCTAGAAAGACAAGAACTGATGGAGGACCAAAAAGGAAAATAGAGCTAGTAAAACTCTTTTACCTGGTCTTAGTACCTGCTTTGGCTATATCATATACATAAGTGTGAATCGGTAGACAAGATCATTCAGGGGATACAGCTCAGCTTTGAACCGTATCAATGTGGGAATTACTCTAAGTGAAACCAAATTGAACTCCCAGTTACTTGGTTGAGGCTAATGTGAATCTTCTGTGGTGGGAGTTATTATTTAAGCCTCAAAATATTTTAAGTAACAATTTTGCAAATGCAACATCCAACACACAAGAAATAGTAACTGGGCAACATTCTAAAAACTTTCATTCATCAAAAACATGGAAAGTCTGAGAAACTGCCACACACCAGAAGAGGCTAAGGAAACATAGTAACTAAACACAATTTGGTATTTTGGGTGGGCTCTTTAAACAGGAAAAGAATACTAGGATGAAACTATTAATAGAGAAAAAGAGTTTGGAGTTGACATGTAAATAGCTTGGTAGTCACACTCCTGTCCTTACAGCAAGAAAATTCAGGCAAATGGCCACACCAAAACTTGGAGTCATGCACAGCCAGAAGGACACAGCGACTGAAATTTGTTCCCATATAGAATAAAAGCTTCTAGACACCCTAAACTAGTAGGATCACTGACTTAACTAGGAGTCTAATCAATTTCAGCAGACTGAATGAGGACTAGCTTGAGAGTAAGAAATTCCTAGGGTCACATTCATCGAAAGATCTCCATTCAATTATAGGCTCTTTCCCTCTGAGAACCACACCAAGTTCTCAAAGTGAAGATATAAGTAAGATTCCCTTGTGGCCATCTTCTCCTTCTCCAAAAGGAGAGGAGAATAGGCATTGATAATCCCTTCTCCCTAACAGAGACTTATTTCCCAGGGAAAAGGTCTTCACCAGAGGGTAATACCAAAATCTCATTCCAGCTACAACAAGGAAAGTCCAATCCACTCCAGTCTGCTCTAGGCTTTCTGTCTCATCTACAAAAAACAACAACAGCAGCCACAACAACCAAAAAATAAATGAATAAAAAATAAAACAGTCAAGAGGGAACACAACTTTACCAAAATAGATTGGAAATGCCTTGGAAGAAAGTAGGCAATGGAGAGGGAAAATCTACACCTGTGAAGGTGGGATAGAAACATTTGTAAAGCCACACTACAAAGACAGGAAAAATACTTGAGTGATATATCTGAGATCTTCCCTAAATTAATGACAGGTGGCAAACTATAGATCTAGGAATCTCAGAGAACCTAAGCAAGACAAATACAATAAATAAATAAAAACAACTGGGCAAACTGTATCCAAACTGCAGAAACTGAAGACAAAGAAAATCTTGAAAATTTTAAAGAAAATATTCAATGTGTGGATTTAACAGCTGATGAGACATGGCTAAAGAATGAATTAGTGATCTAAAGATAGGACAAAGCATAGGCTGAAGCATGGAAGGACAAAAGGAAAATAGCAAAGAGAAAAAGAGAAACAAAGGATTAAGTTCTTTCATGTACTTGTTATTTCAGTAGAAGAGGAGAGTAGCTATCTGCCTGGAATTTTCTTGGTGGGAAGTTTAATTTTTTTCAATATAAACTCAAGTTTTCATAGATATTATACAACTCAGAATGTCTTCTTGCAAAAAAATTTACCAAGTTGCATTTTCCAATTGTCTATTTTATTTGTTATTGTATTTATTGGCATAAGGTTGTTATATTCCTGTATTACCATATTTATGTCTGAGAACAATATAATGATATTTCCTCTTCATTCCCATTTTCAGTAATTTGTGTTTTCTCTTTTTTTTTTTTTTGTTCTTGATTACTCTTACCAGGCTTTACCAATATTATTAATCTTTCCAGAAAACCATTTTTTTACTTTGTTAATTTTCTCAACTTTGCTTTCTTAAAAAATTTCATTGATTTCTACTCTAATGTTGGTTATTTCCTCCTACCAATTTTGGGTTTAACCTACTGATCTTTACACATGTCTTAAGGTATAAACTGAGATCATTGCTTTCAGACTTCCTCTTCAATGCAAGCATTTAAAGATATAAAACCCTTAGTGTTCCTGGGTGGTGCAGTTTGTTGACTGACTTAGTTTTGGCTGGGGTTATGATCTCAGGGTCATGGGATCAAGCCCCACCTGGGGCTCCACACTCAGGCTCCCCACTTAGCCTGGAGTCTGCTTGCGTTTCTCTCTACCTCTCCTTCTGCCCCTCTCCACTACACCCCACTCCCATGTTCTCTCTCTCTCTCTCTCTCTCTAAAATAAATAAATAAATAAGTCTTGAACAAAATAAAAATAAAGGTATAAAATCTTATTTGAGTACTGCCTTAGTTGCTCATACTAACTTTGGTGTATTATATACCCATTGCCTGCAGTTCAATACATTTTTTATTTTTTGTGTGTGATTTCTTCTTTGACCAATAGTTTATTTGAGTGTGCTATTTTGTTTCTAAATATTCATATCTCTTTTAAATATATAGTTTTCATTTAATTCATTTGTAGTGAGAAAAGATAGTTTACAATTTTTAAACTATATTAAGACTTACTCTTGGCCCAGCATCTGATAAATGTTCTATCATGGTGAACATCCCATATGTACTGAAAAAAATATGTTTTCTGAAGTTGTTGCGTGTAGTATTCTATAAATGTCAATAAGACAAGTGAGTTGGTACAGTTGTTCTTATACTCTGTATCCTTACTGATTTTTTTATTTTTTTAAAGATTTTATTTATTCATAAGAGACACAGAGAGAGGGGCAGAGGGAGAAGCAGTCTCCCCACTGAGCAAGGAGCCCAATGCAGGACTCAATCCCAGGACCACAGGATCATGACCTGAGTTGAGGGCAGCTGCTAAACCAACTGAGCCACTCAGGTGCCCTGATTTTTTAATTTTTAAGAGACTGTCCTTGATGATCACTATAATCTCCCTATAGTTTTGCCAGTTCTGTTTCATGAGTTTTGAATCTGTTATTACGCATATGGGCATTAATGCCATAATGACTGTTAGGTTGATAAATTGACTCTTTTAGCGTTATGAAATATTGTTCTTTTTTTAAAGATTTTATTTATTTATTTGACAGAGATCACAAGGCAGAGAGGCAGGCAGAGTGAGAGAGGAGGAAGCAGGCTCCCCGCCAAGCAGAGAGCCCGATGCGGGACTCGATCCCAGGACCCTGAGATCATGACCTGAGCCAAAGGCAGAGGCTTTAACCCACTGAGCCACCCAGGTGCCCCATGAAATATTGTTCTTTGATTCTGATCATTCTCTTTGGTTAATTTCATATAAATATGCTTACACCAGCTTTCCATGCTTACCGTTTGCATGTCCCATCTTTTTAAAAAATCTTTAACTTGCAATTTGGCTTCATATTTAAAATACGTCTTGGAGACAGCATATAGTTTTTGTTGCTTTTTTACAGTATAAATACCTCAGGTATTACTTAAAATGTTGGTCCATCTACATTCAGTATAATTATTGCTTATTGGTTAGGTGAAGTCTATTATTTAGATATATATTTTCTACTTAGCCAATACATTGTTTGTATCTCTATCCCTACTTTCCTGTCTTTTTTTTGTTCACCAAAATTGTATACACTATTGCATTTTAATTTCTCTGTTGCATTTTTAATTACACTATTTTGCATTTATTGAGTGTTTGCTCTAAGAATTGCAAAATGCATCATTAACTTATGACTGTCTGTTACGGTTACTATTATACTAATTCCTATAAAGCGTAAAATCTTACATCAGTAAAATCTTGTTTACTTCCCTTGCCTTTTGTACAATTATTATCATATACTTTACAACTACATGGTTAATAAAACTCACATTACAATGTTATTGCTTTTTTATTTAAATAGTGAGTTGAGGCATGCCTGGCTGGCTCAGTTGGGAGAGCATGTGACTCTTGATCTTGGAGTTGTAAGTCCCAGCCCCATATTGGGTGTAGAGGTGACTTAAAAATAAAATTTAAAAAAAATGTTGAGGGGCGCCTGGGTGGCTCAGTGGGTTAAGCCTCTGCCTTCAGCTCAGGTCATGATCTCAGGGTTCTGGGATTGAGTCCCATATCGGGCTCTCTGCTCAGTGGGGAGCCTGCTTCCTCCCTCTCTCTCTGCCTGCCTGTCTGCCTACTTGTGATCTCTCTCTGTCAAATAAATAAATACAATCTTTAAAAAAATGTTGAGTTTTTAAAAAATAAAATTAAGGAAGATAGATAATCTTTCATAATTATTAATAACTTTATGGAGCTCTTCTTACTTTCCAAGTTTCTATCTCATTCCTTTGTAGAACTTCCTTTTGGTATTTCTTATAGTGTAGGTCTCCTGGAAACACATAATCACAGCTATTACTTACCTTTATTTTATTTTCATTTTTAAGAACATTTTTGGTGGATACAGAATTCCAGGTTGACAGGATACAAAGTTCCCAGTATGATCATTCCTTATGAATGTATTCTTATGTTTTTTTTTTTTTTGTATTCTTATGTTTTAATAGAAACTCAAAAGAGTTGACTTAATATCCTTGTCTGTTATTTCCAATGCCTAGGTCTCCTCAGATTTTGTTTCTATTGACTATTTTTTTTCCTCTTAATTATGAGCAACATTTTTTCTACTTCTCCATGTGCTTACTCATTTTTTAATTATGTCAGAGATTATAGATGATACATTGTAGTAAGTGCCTTAAAGAATATTAAGTTTTATTCTGACAGGCAGTTATTAATAGGGTATTACTCTGTCCCTGGTTTTATTGGTTTTATTCTTTATTTAGGTGTATTATTTCACCTAAGTTATAAATTTAGTCCATAGCCTAGCTCTTACTCAAAAGTGTGATCCTAATCTTAAGTCTTGGCTTTTCTGGGATCACAACTGAATGGCCTAGGTACGTGGCAAAGCATCTCCATTCTGACTGGTCCAAAACACCAACATCACTCTGCTTATACCTGGCCTCTCTGTCCAAGTTTCATCCCCATAACAGGTAATGTCCCTTAGGTTTTGAGGAGTTTCTTCTGTGAGGTGCAGTCAAGTTCTTGGCCAAAGGCTCCTGGTTAGCTTCTTCACAAATCTGCTTGCTTTTTTCTTTTCATTCTGAAATCAGAGTTATAATGCCTTTTACCCAAAATCTAAAAACAGTTGTCTGATAATTTTATAGCTGTTTATGGTACACTTACTCCTTCATGGCT
>ML108250.1:19982-30674 GCA_003697995.1 Taxidea taxus jeffersonii | reverse complement strand
CTCAGTGGGTTAAAGTCTCTGCCTTTGGCTCAGGTCATGATCTCAGGATCCTGGGATTGAGCCCCACATCAGGCTCTCTGCTCAGTGGGGAGCCTGCTTCCCTTCCTCCCTCTGCCTGCCTCTCTGCCTACTTGTGATCTGTCTGCCAAATAAATAAATAAAATCTTTAAAAAATAAAATAAAATAATATTTTTTCATTTTATAACTTTTTTATGTATAGAAATATATTTTATATTCACATGTTGGTCTTATACCCCATGAAATTCTAAACTTATTATTAATTCTGAAAGTTTTTCTATAGATTTTTCTAAATGTTCACAGTCAAAACAAATGCCAACATTTTTCCCAATTCTTATTCTTTCTTTTTCTTTTTTTTTTAAATTTAAGAGAGCAAGACTTAGCAGTGGGGGCCAGAGGGAGAGAACTTTCAAGCACTCTCCACTCCACTTTAGGGCACAGAGCCCGATATGGGGCTCAATCTCATGACCCATGAGGCTGTGGCCTAAGCCCAAACCAAGAGCTGGACACTTAACTGACTGAGCCACTCAGGCACCCCAATTTTTTTAAGGATTTATTTATAATTTCTTTTTCTTGATTTATTTCACTGGCTAGGACCATCAAATCCAATCTTTTTTTTTTAAGATTTTATTTATTTATTTGACAGACAGAGATCACAAGTAGGCAGAGAAGCAGGCAGAGACAGAGGGGGAGGCAGGCTCCCTGCTGAGCAGAGAGCCTGATGTGGGGCTCGATCCCAGGACCCTGGGATCAGGACCTGAGCCGAAGGCAGAGGCATTAACCCACTGAGCCACCCAGGCGCCCCTCAAATCCAATCTTTAATAGAAATGATATCATACTGTTTTGTTTCACTTCTGATCTCAAGCTGAGAAGGTATCCAACAATTCACCTGGGTCTTCCATAACAAAACACCAAAACTTGAGTAGTTTTAAGCACAGGAATTTATTGTCTTCCGTTCGGGGAGCTATGAGTCTGAAAGGCAGCGTCATTCAATTATCTCTGAACTTTTACATTCTGGCAACTACTATAGTCCTGTTTGGCTACGTGACTCTCCAATTGTTTAATGCAGATGCAGCCCATAAATTGCAGATGTATTTATATTAAATATTGTAGACAATCCAAGTATGTTATGCTGAAAGTGCTCCTAGATGGTAGTCAGTATCGAGCAACCCCAACTGAACCGTTATTTGTCTTACAACTGGTACCTCTTATAATAGCAGCTCTTCTCTGCTAGGAGTTTTTAGCTGGGATTGAAACTGCCTCGGAAGTAGGAGATGCACTGTTGGCCTGCTCCTACCTACCTTCTAGTCCTGAAAAACAACCCACTTGATCTTAGTTATTATTATTAATTAGAATATTGTTGAGAGGCGCCTGGGTGGTCCAGTGAGTTAAAGCCTCTGCCTTCGACTCAGGTCATGATCTCAGGGTCCTGGGATCAAGCCCCACATCAGGCTCTCTGCTCAGTGGGGAGCCTGCTTCCCCTTCTCTCTCTGCCTGCTGCTCTGCTGACTTGTGATCTCTCTCCCCCTGTCAAATAAATAAACAAAATCTTTTTAAAAAAAGAATATTGTTGAATTTGTTTTGTAACTATTTTCTTTAGAATTGTGCATCGGTGCTTATCAATGGAACATCCATGAGATTTCCTAGTTTTAGAAATAATCATGTATGTAATAGGGTTATCTAAGCTATGCTGACCTTATAAAATAAGTTGTAAATTATTCCTAATTTCCTATATTGTAAAGCAGTTTGTGTAAATTTTGTGTTATTTCCTCCTGAAATCATTAGAAAAATTAGCTGGTGAACCGCACAGTTTGGTATTACCTTCCTCGGGAAGTTGTATTTTGTCATTTGCTATGGAATCATAACATACAAACAGAAAATGTCATGAGTTTGTGAGACTTGAGATCAAGAAAAAGAGTATTGCCGGCACTCCATTCTTCTCTTCCGTTCAGTTCCAGTCAAAGGGTAGTATTGTCTTGATTTTTAAGATCATAGATAGTTTTACCTACAACTGAATTGCACAATGCACTCTCTTGTCAGACCATTTTTGCTCAAATTTATATTTGTAATATTTATCCATCTTTTGTTGAATGCAAGTGCAGTTCATTGATTTTCTTCACTATATAGTATTATGTCATACAAATAGCCACAAACCTTTCTGCTGTTGATGGGCAGCTGAGTATTTTCCAGTTTGAAGCAATTAAAAATAGCTCTGCTTTCACCATTTCTTAAAACTCCCCTTTTTTAAAGATTTTATTTATTTATTTGACAGACAGAGATCACAAGTAAGCAGAGAAGCAGGCAGAGAGAGAGGAGGAAGCAGGCTCCCTGCTGAGCAGAGAGCCCGATTCCGGGCTCAATCCCAGGACCCTGGGATCATGATCTGAGCCCAAGGCAGAGGCTTTAACCCACTGAGCCACCCAGGGGCCCCTAAAACTCCTCTTTTAGTGAATGGGTACATCTCTGTTGAATATTGGTTACTCCACATTCTTATAACACTTGATTTCTTTCCCTTTGATTATAAGCATTTTGGATGGAATTAATGGTATTAGTTTTCTGTTTCCTCATTAATTTATGAAGCTCAGGACCTTTTCATATATTCATTCACAATTTAAATAGCTTCTTTTGTGAAGGGCTTATTCAGAGCTTTTTAACCTATTTTGTTGTTGTTGTTGTTGAATGGACTTTCTTTTTCCTATTCATTTTTGGGAATTCTATGGCCTAGATATGAGTCTTTTGTCATAAAAAATGCACTACAATTATCTTGTTCCACCTTGTGCCTTCCTTTTCACTCTTAGAAGACATATTTTGACACATAAAATTTACTAATCTTAGTATAGTACAACTTATACAGTTTTTATTTAAGGTTAATGTTTCTTCTGTCTTGTTCAAGAAATATTTTCCTGCTCTAAAATCGGCAAGTTATTTTCCTATGTCTCTTCAAAAAGGTCTACTATTTTATCTTTCACATTTAGAGCTGCAATTCGTCTATCATCAATGTTTGTCTATGCCCTGAGGTAAGGTAGGGCTCAAGATTATTTTTTTCTGTGTGGATGTGCAGTTGTCTTCACATATTGGTGGAAAGGACCATCTTTCTTCTTCGAATTACAACTTCACTTTTGTTCTACATCATATGACAGAAAATATGATGGTGTGTTTCTATGCCCTGTATTCTGTTCTCATGTTCTATCTGTGCCTGCACCTTCACTTTGTCTCTTCTTGATTTTATTTATTTGACAGAGAGAGAGATCACAAGCAGGCAGAGAGTCAGGCAGAGAAAGAGTGGGGGAATCAGGCTCCCTGCTAAGCAGAGAGCCTGTTACAGGGCTGGATCCCAGGACCCTGAGATCGTGACCTGAGCTGAAGGCAGAGGCTTAACCCACTGAGACACCCAGGTGTCCCTATATATAAATTTTAAAATCAACTGTATACTTTCCCTCGAAATCTACTTTTCTATTGTTTTTGTTCTATTTCTTATATTTTAAATTAAGATAGAAGTTACACAAGGTAAACCACACACATCTTAAACTGAAACTTGTAAGAGAAGACTCATCTGTAATCTACTGAAATAAAGTTACTGTAATCTAGGAATCCTGTATCCAATGAAGTAATAACTCATCTTCGGGGTAAAAAGAAGTCATTTTTTTTGGTCATTCATTTATTGTTGGATGGTATTTTCTTTAGATAAAAAATCCTGGGTTAGCAATTCTTTCCTTTCAGTACTTTAAAAACATGGTGCCACTTCTTGGCCTCTGATGAGAAACCAGCTGTCATTCAAACTGATGTTTCTTTATAGGGATGTTTCACTTTTGTGAAGGTCCTTTCAAGATTATTATATTTGTCTTTAGTTCTCAGAAGTATGATTATGACATGTCTGGACTTGAATGTCTTTCAGCTTATCTTGTTTGGTATTTGTAGAACATGTTGAATCTATAAATTTATAGTTTTGTTTTGCTTTGTTTTTGCTGAACTGAGGACATTTTCAGCCATTATTTCTTCAAATGTATTTTAGGCATCTCACCCTTTCTCCTCTCATTTTTGGACTCTGATGACATAAATTTGGGCCTGTTGTCATTACCCTGTTTGTCTCTTAGGCTGTTAATTTTGTTTTCTGTATTTTGTTCAAATTAGATAATTTCTAATGATAATTTCCTTAATTCTTTCCTTTATCATCCCCTTTCTCCCATGGAATCATTACAGTAGGTTTATTTCAAGTATCAGATTTTTTCATTCTAAAACTTTCATTTGACTCTTCTTCGTACCTTCTATTTATTTTTTTGAAACTTTCAGATTTAACTAGTTTCAAGAGGGCTCACGATTGCTCATCTGAGCATTTTAAAACCCACCTCAGAGATTTCTCGGAGAATGAATGCCAACATCTCATCATAGCTGTTGGCAATTTTCTTTTCTTTTCCTTTCTTTTTTATTGTGTTATGTTAGTCACCATACAGTACATCATTAGTTTTTGATGTAGCATTCCATGACTCATTGTTTGTATTTAACACCCAGTGCTTCATGCAATACATGCCCTCCTCAATACCCATCAATGGGCTAACCCATCCCCCCAAACCCCTCCCCTTTAAAACCCTCAGTTTGTTTCTTGGAGTCCATAGTCTCTCAAGGTTCCTCTCCCCTTCCAATTTCCCCCCTTTATTTTTCCCTTCCTTCTCCTAATATCCTCCATGCTATTCCTTATGTTCCACAAATAAGTGAAACCATAAAATAATTGTCTTTCTCTGCTTGATTTATTTCACTTGGCATAATCTCCTCCAGTCCTATCCGTGTTAATGTAAAAGTTGGGTATTCAACCTTTCTGATGGCTGAGTAATATTCCATTGTGTATATGATAGGACCACATCTTCTTTATCCATTCATCTACTGAAGAGCATCTTGGCTCTTTCCACAGTTTGGCTATTGTGGACATTGCTGCTATGAACATTGGGGTGCATATGGCCCTTCTTTTCACTAACTCTGTATATTTGTGGCAAATACCCAGTAGTGCAATTTCTGGGTCATACAGTAGCTCTACTTTTTCATTTTTTGAGGAACCTCCAGACTGTTTTCCAAAGTGGTTGTACCAACTTGCCTTCCCACCAACAGTGTAAGAGCATTCCTCTTTCTCCACAGTCTCTCCACATTTGTTGTTTCTTGCCTTGTCAAATTTTGTCTGGTGATTTTCCTAATGCAAATTGAGATTTTTTTGCTTGTTTTGGGGGGTTTTGTTGTTGTTGTTGTTTTCTTCACATGTTGAATAATTTTGGATTTTTATCTTACATACTTTGAATATTATGGGACGCTGAGATTTGTTTAAGTCCTATGAAGAATGATGATATTTACATTTTAGCCTTATGTAGGTTGTGGTTCCAATACCAGTTCAGTTTTTTATGCCTTTCAGTGTGATTCAGAGCTATCTTGTATCTGTGCAACCCAGCTGTCAGTGACCTGGGCACAGGTCAATTGGTTATCTCAACTCTAAAGTATTTAGTATGTCGATTAGAATCAGATCCATGAAGGTATAGGTTGGAGAGTACTTTTGTGTTCCCTGCTGGTCCCATTTTCGGCCTCCTGGCCAGGAACTGCTCAGTTCCGTCACTGCACCATACATAAAGGCCCATAATATTGGAAGACAGAGAGAAAAGAATCCTAAGATAGACTCTGCCTTCTTGGATCTGTAGCCACAACAAATGTTAGAGGAAGCTTCCTCCTTCAGAGATTTAGCTCCTGCAGTATTCTGTTGCTGGCTACTTTTGCTGCTGCTGCTCCATCATCATAGAATTGCCTTGGACACTAGAGTGCAAGAACTGAGAAAATGAGGAGAAAGCATGAGGGGGTTCCTTCATTCATCATTTTTCTTCCCTAGCCTTTCAGCTCAACTAGAGGGCTTCTGTTGGAGGTCTCTTTGCACCACAGTGCTCAGTTCTGGTTTTCCAGCTGCATTGTTTTCAGACTGGGGAATATACAAGGAAAACATGGCAAACGCACTGCCAGTTCATTAGTATTTTGAATTCTGATTGTTTCCTTTGATCTTCCAGTTTATATTTATTTTCGGAGTTTTAGATGGCTGCCTATGCATCCTGTCCAGGTTGTATAATGGGTGGTCAGTGATATAGGAAGTTTGGCATGTGTTTACTCCATCTTCCCTGGACCTGGATCTAGAAAGTTACTTTCTGCACCTACTATTTAGTTAAGAACAGCAATAGACTTTATATAGGCAATGTTTAACTAATTTATCAACATATATTGCTTCTTCCCTCACTTGCCTTCCCTCTAGGTTAAGTATTCATATGACTATACATCTTTAATATTTGTTTTTGAGAATGTTTTTATGTGGTGAGTTCTTTCTGTTATATGTCTATAAATGTCTCAGTTTTCCTATCAAATTTTGAATTTTTCTTTTTTTAAAAAAGATTATTTATTTGACAGACAGAGATGACAAGTAGGCAGAGAAGCAATCAGAGAAAGGGAGGGGAGCAGGCTTTCCGCCGAGCAGAGAACCCAACACGGGGCTCGATCCCAGGACTCTGAGATCATGACCTGAGCCAAAGGCAGAGGCTTAACTCACTGAGCCACTCAGGCGCCCCCAAATTTTGAATTTTCCAAAGCCAAAAATATACAAATACAGAAAACTGCTTAGAGCAAATGTACCACTGAAAGAGTTATTATACAATGGATATCCTTTTAACCCAATTCATAAATGAGAAGTTGGCAGCAACTCCAGAAACCTCATGCCCCTTTCTCGAAACAAGCACCTTCCCCCCAAGGCAAGAAAACTACTGTTCTAGACTTCATGGAAATCCATTATCACTTTTCTTTATACTTTCATTACCTAGCTGAGCAGCCCCAATAACCATAATTTAGCTTAGCTTAATTTTTAAAAATATTTTTTTCACCCATCCGTATATTTTTTTAAATTTTTTAATTTAAACTTTATTTCATTTTTCAGTGTTCCAAGATTCATTGTTTATGCATCACACCCAGTGCTCCATGCAATACGTGCCCTCCTTAATACTCAATTGTATCTTTTTAACCTTGAACACACTTTTGTTGAAAAAAACCAATTCTGCAATTTTTCGTTCAAAGTAGTGATTGGATCTATAAACTTAATCTGATCCAGATTTTACTCTGGGAGGAAAATAAGTTTGATGGTGCTGTTGATTTCATTGTCAAGGGACATATAGCAGTCTAATTATACCATTTTTTGTGGTTGGCAGCCATATGTTTTTAGTTGGCAGTGCTTAGATCTTTAATTTATACATGTTGCAAAATAGTGATGCTCCAGCTTTTTCCTTCTTCATTTAAATATATCCCAACATCTACCATTTATTTCCCAGTGGTAGTTTGCATAAGAAAGGCAGGATAGATGCTTGAATCTTTCCTTTTATTCATGAGTTTGCAAAACAGAACTGGCACCTTAGAATCCTATAAATATAATTAATCTAATGTGTGTGTGTGTGTGTGTGTGTGTGTGTGTGTGTGTGTGTGAGAGAGAGAGAGAGAGAGACCATGCAGACCTCCAAAATCAGATAACACGAGAGTCTCAGCTAGGAGAGCAATGGAATCCATCTCCTTGCCCATGCTGAGGATATGCCCTTGACAGGTTGTTCTTTGTTCCTGGGAGACAAAACTCCACTGATAACCAACCACCTTTGGCTGGAGGTCTCCCAATGAACTTGCTAAACCTTATTGACTGGCATTCTAAGCTTTCCACCCAACATTCCCCCCCCCCTCCTCCCTTTGCTTAGGGTCAGACTTAACACTGCAGTTTGATAGCCACTCTGTTCCACTCCCTGTTTTCTCTCACATGGTCATTTCTTCCAATAAAACCCTTGCACATTTCCTCCCACCTTGGCATCTGCTTCTTGGAGGACCTGGATGAATGTCTTATATCATTATGAGCTCACAGATTTACACTTCTTCGGTGTGTTTAAACCTACTTTATCCTTATCCTTACTGAACATCAAATTGTCCTATCTTTGATGAGTGGGAAGTTCTTCTGGTTGACCCCAAGTCTTTTAACACGACTCTACTAATCCTTGATAATGGCCTTGTAATCTGTTGTAAGTATTCTGACCTTTTCTTTTCATCTTGTACTTTTCCTTCCCAAGACCTGAAATCAGTTATTTTAACCATTTCTCTAAGAAGCCTGGTATTTTTTAGTTGTAAATGTTGTTTTTTGGCCTCTGCAATAGATAAATTTAGGGTATCTATCTATTATCTATCATCTCTCTATCTATCATCTATCTATGATCTATGATAAAATGCCTAATGAGTCCCAATTCAGAATTATAGACTACTTACTTAAGCTTTTCTATCTTCCAATTTAGAGCTCCTAAATTTTTGGCTCTCAAAAGCACTAGGAATAATCAGATTAGAATAACACCTACATATTCATTTGCTTTATCTCACAATACAATCAAAACACATTCAGAACAACAATATCAACACTGTCACCAAGATGATTACTGAAAAAATTTAAGAAATTGTGTGTGTGTGTGTGTGTGTGTGTGTGTGTGTGTGTGTGATTATGCTTTTTCCATCTGCTCTTCTTCTTTTTAAGAAATTCTATTGTGGGGTGCCTGAGTGGCTCAGTTGGTTGTATCTGTCTCTTGATTTCAGCTCCACTCATGATCTCAGGATGGTGAGAAGACCCCCACTTTAGCCTTCAAGCTCAGTGGGGAGTCGGCTTGAGATTCCCTCTCTCCCTCTCTCTCTCTCTCTGCCTCTCCCCTCAAGCTCTCTCTCTCTCATTCTCTAAAACTAAAAAAGTAAAACTTAAAAAAATTCTACTGTATGCATGTTGTCAAAGCCTATAGCTATTACATGCTATACTCTCTCTTGTACTCATATTTAATCCTGGTTCTACAAATAATAATAGTAATCCTCATAAAGTGGTCTTTATGCCAGTTTCTTCAGTAACAGTTATTACCCAAAACTTGTTCTCTAGCTCATTTCTAAGAAAGGACTCATGGAAAATACTGCCTAAGCTTCTGCATATTGATGACTGTTTGCTTCCTATAATTGAAAGTCAGCTTGCATGAATATAATATCTTTAGTTCAGTTTTTTAAAATATGAGTATCTTTAAATATCATTTTTCTTTCTTCTAATATAAGGTGATGCTCTTGAGAAGTCTTGGAGTAGTCTAATTTTCTATTCCATATGACTTTTATCTGTTCTTTTTTTCCTGAATATTCAAAGGACATTTACCTTTTTCTTCAAAGTTCGATACTTTCTGTTGGTTTTGATTGTTATGGGTTGATGTTCTTAGATATGCACTGCATCCTTTCATTCTACAGTTTTAAATCCTTCTTTTTGAAAGGTCTATTAAAATACAGCTCCTAATATTTGTTTTATTCTCATTTTGATTTTTCTTCTTTGATCTTTTGTGTGTGTGTGTGTATGTGTGGTGGTAGGGATCAGTTTTTATATTATACTTTTCGTTCAAATCTTTTACTTATCTTTTTAAAAAGTTAACTGTTCTCTTTTTCTTTCATTTCTCTTGACATAACATTGTGATTATTTGCCTGTGTTTATTTATCAAATGCAATTCTTTTAAAAATATTTCCCCTCGGGACGCCTGGGTGGCTCAGTTGGTTAAGCAGCTGCCTTCGGCTCGGGTCATGATCCCAGCGTCCTGGGATCGAGTCCCATATCAGGCTCCTTGCTTGGCAGGGAGCCTGCTTCTCCCTCTGCCTCTGCCTGCCACTCTGTCTGCCTGTGCTCGCTCTCTCTTTCTCTCTAACAAGTAAATAAATAAAATCTTTAAAAAAAATATTTCCCCTCAGTTCTGTTAATTGATATTCTCTCATCTTTTTTTGTATCATTTTCTAAATCAATTATTTTCAAATATCAGGATATACATTTCATTCGTATGCATTTAAAACATTTTTTTTAATTTAAGCTTTATTTAAACATATAATGTAACCCCACCACCCTCTCCCAACCCCTCTTCCCCCCACCCCCCTCAGTTTGTTTTATGACATTAAAAGTCTCTTTTGGTTTGTCTCCCTCCCGATCCCATCTTATTTCATTTATACTTTTCCTACCACCGTAACTCCCACCCCCATTGCATCTCCACTTCCTCATATCAGGGAGATCATGTGATAGTTGTCTTTCTCCGATTGACTTATTTCGCTAAGCATAATACCCTCTAGCTCCATCCATGTCGTCACAAATGGTAAGATTTCATTTCTTTTGATGGCTGCATAGTATTTCATTGTATATATATACCACCTCTTCTTTATCCATTCATCTGTTGATGGACATCTAGGTTCTTTCCATAACTTGGCTATTGTGGACATTGCTGCTATAAACATTCAGGTACACGTGCCCCTTTGGATCACTACGTTTGTATCTTTAGGGTAAATACCCAGTAGTGCAATTGCTGGGTCATAAGGTAGCTCTATTTTCAATTTTTTGAGGAACCTCCATGCTGTTTTCCAGAGTGGTTGCACCAGCTTCCATTCCCACCAACAGTGTAGGAGGGTTCCCCTTTCTCCACATCCTCTCCAACATCTGTCATTTCCTGACTTGTTCATTCTACCCATTCTGACTGGTGTGAGGTGGTATCTCATTGTGGTTTTGATTTGTATTTCCCTGATGCCCAGTGATGTGGAGCACTTTTTCATGTGTCTGTTGGCCATCTGGATGTCTTCTTTGCAGAAATGTCTGTTCAT
>ML108250.1:0-19582 GCA_003697995.1 Taxidea taxus jeffersonii | reverse complement strand
ATAGTGTAATATTAGTTTCAGGTGTACAATTTAGTGATTCGACACTTCCATGCAACACCTTGTGCTCATGTCAGCAAGAATACTCCTTAAACCCCATCATCTATTTCACCCATCCCTCCTCCTGCCTCCCCCTTGGTAGCCATCAGTTTGGTCTCTATGCTTTAGAGTCTGCTTTTTGGTTTGTCTTTCTCTCTTTTTCCCTTTGTTCATTTGTTTGTTTCTTAAATTCCATATATGAGTGAAATCATATGGTATCTGCCTTCCTCTGACTTATTTCTCTAGGTGATTTATCTTTTTCTCTCCACCTTTCAGAATCTTATTTTGCTTATATAATGTTTAGAGTTTTAGCTATACTTAGCTAGAGGAAGAAGGAGAAGTGCATCTATTCCATTTTGGTCTTGAACTAGTTGTTCCTCCTGCTTATTTTAATGACGCTATTATTTTAATTATTTTCTTCAGTGGATATGTGTCCCATTTAATGATATTTTCTAGAAGAAGGGTTAATTGTCTTAATTTTAGAATTCCTTATGTGTTTATGGAATTTTGTTATGTAGGCTCCTTTCTCTGTCTGTCTCTGTCTGTCTGTCTTTCCTTACCCTGCTGCATCTAACAATTTTGCAATTGACAATACTTCCCCCCTTGGAACCCTCCATCTTTGGAATCCAAAATGACATTTTACTTACTGAGTTCCAGTTAATGTTTTTCAGCAAAACTGAAGACATTGCACAGGGCGTTCCAAGGTCAGAAGAAATCTAGGCCTATGTCAGGGTTCTCTAGTTGGCAGGAGATCCTCCACCTCCACAGTGCCTTCTCCACACTTCCTTCATGAACAAGGAAGATAGAGGGGGATTCTCATTTTAAGCACTGGAATAGATCACTTCCTACTTTTCCCATTAGCCAGAGGTTTTTATCAGTAACCCAGCTTCTGCTTTTCAGGGTTTCTTAGCCACAGATACAATTTTTCTGTCTTGAATCATAGCTGAACATTTTTGGGTTTTCATTCCCTTCTACATTTTATCTGTATGACTGGATAACATGATCTTTCAATGATGACTTAAAGTTGAGATTCCATATTTAGCCTCTCAAATTAATGAAGATCAAGAATTCTGATAAATTCCAAAGCCTGGGGAAGTTTAAGAAAAGATGCACTCCCATACACTCACTGTTGTTGAGAGTATATATAAGTACAACTGCTAGGAGAGAAATTTGGGAATGTCTCTACAAATTTTAGTTGGCATCCAATTTAACACAATAATTTCATAACTTGTCCTAGGATACAGTGCACAACATATACATTTAAATTTTATGTTTAAAATGTTTAGGTGTGCCTGGGTGGCTCAGTCGGTTAGGACTCTGACTCTTGATGTCAGCTCAGGTCATGATCTCAGGGTCTTGATATCAAGCCCCATGTGGGATTCCACACTCAGTGCAGAGTCTGCTTGTCTCCCCACTAAATAAATAAATAAATAAATAAATAAATAAATAATCAAACAAATAAAATCTTTAACATATTTATTACAGTATAGCTTATATTAACAAAAAAAAAAGAAAAAGAAATACAAACTCCTGAAAGCCCATCATTAAGATAAAGGTTGAATAAAGGATGGCATATCCACAAACTAGAATAAGAGGCATATTTAAGAGTGGAAATGATATGTACTTACAGATAACAAAACATATACAAGAAGCTACATAGGAAAGTTACTAACTGATATAATATAATCTCATTTGGGTAAGAAGTTCTGGAAGCCAGTTAGGTAACTGTTAGCAGGCATTAGTTGTAGTCATTATAAATGAACTAAGAGGGACTTTCACATTTGTATCCTTTCATACTGTCTGTAGTTTTATTAACATATCCTTAATTGTGCTTGTAAAAAAAAAAAAAAACAAACTTGTCCTTATTTCTAGTGGGAATATAAAAAGGTACAGCTACCCTAGAAAATAATTTGGCAGTTTCTCATAAAGTAAACATATGATTGTCATATGATCCACCAATTGCACTCTTGGGCATTTATCCCAGAGAAATGAAAACTCATGTTCACACAAAAAAACCTATACATGCATGTTCATAATAACTTTATTTTAATAGTCCCAAATGGGAAATGACCTAGATGTCCTTGAGTGGGTAAATGGTCCAATAAACTGTGGTAAAACCATATTATATAGATCCTCTCTATTATTTCTTACAATTGCATGTGAATATACAATGATCTCAAAATTAAAAGTTTAATTTTTTTTAAAGATTTTATGTATTTATTTGACAGACAGAGATCACAAGTAGGCAGAGAAGCAGGCAGAGAGAGAGGAAGGGAGGCAAGTTCCCTGCTGAGCAGAAAGCCCAACTGCGGGCTGGATCCCAGGACTCTGGGATCATGACCTGAGCCGAACACAGAGGCTTTAACCCACTGAGACACCCAGGCACCCCTAAAAGTTTAATTTTTTAAAAAAACCAATCCTTAAAAGAGTGATTCTTTTTCTCCATACAGATCTCATGGTTTGTTTGTTTGTTTGTTTTGGCTGGGTTATCCTAAATATTTTACAGATTTTATTTCTATTGCAAAATGAATCTTACTATGACATTTTCTTAATGGTTATTGCTGATTAAAGGAATGAAATTCATTTTTATATGCTAATCTCCTATCAGCCAATTTTACTATATTCCTTTATTTGTTCTTATTTTCTATCGTCTCTTTTTCTATGTTGCCAATGTAAATTATGAGGAAAAAAGGACTAGTATACAAAATCTATAAAGAACTTATTAAACTCAACACCAAAAAACAAAAAAATCCAGTCAAGAAATGGGCAGAAGACATGAACAGATATTTCTCCAAAGAAGATATACAAACAGCTAACATATACATGAAAAAATGCTCACCATCACTCATCATCAGGGAAATATGAATCAAAACTACAATGAGTTCCTCCTCAGACCAGTCAGAATGGCTAAAATTAACAACTCAGGGAATAACGGCTATTGGTGAGGACGCAAAGAGAGGGGAACCCCCTTACACTGTTGGTGGGAATGCAAACTTGTACAGCTACTCTGGAAAACACAGTACTTTAAAAAATGCTTTTTAATAATGTATTGAGGGCCACCTGGGTGGCTCAGTCAGTTAAGCGTCTGCCTTTGGCTCAGGTCATGGTCACAAGGTCATGGGATCAAGCCCCATGTTGGGATCCCTGCTCAGCAGGATATCTGCTTCTCCCTCCCCTTATGTGATCTCTCACTTTTGTTGTCTCTCAAATAAATAAATAAAAATCTTTTTTAAAAAATAATATATTGAGAATGCCATGTGATTTCCTTCTTACTGAATTCATGTAGTAAATTGCACTGGTAGATTTCTGATAATGAAATAATCTGATGTTGAATCTTTTCTGATGGTGCCTTTGCTTTCTTGGTATAAACTCTACATAACCATCTTTTTTTGTTAATTTAAAAATACACCAATGAGTTTAATTAGCTAACATTGCATTTCTCATTTCTGTATGTATGTTCACCCATGAAATCAGTCTGTCATTTTCTTTCCTTGTAATGCTCTTGCTGTTTTGATACCAAAGTTATTAACTAACTTCACATAATGAGTTTGGAAGCGTGTCTTCAAATTCCATTTTCTGCAAATAAGGGTTTTGTATTCCTTGAGAGTTTGGTAGAATTTACTTATGTAATACTGTCTTAGTCTACAAGGGGAGAATTTGGTTGCCATTTCAATACATTTATGGTTATTGATCTTTACAATTTTTTCTTTCTCATGGCACAAAATTTAGTATTTTATGTCTTAAAATATTTTCCACCTCATCTAAGTTTTTATATTTAGTACTGTATAGTTATTTGTAGTGTTCTGTCAGTGAATCTTAAGTTAAATTGCCATACTTTTATTATTTTTTTGCTTTTTAAATTCATAACAAATAAAAACTTCACTTCCCAGTTTTAAAAAAAAGTATATCTCCCAATACTTCCAAACTGGTAATAATTTTCCATTTTCTGCAGAGACTATTCTGATGGAATCTTTAGTCTGGTTGAAACATGCTCTTGTCCAATTGTCATGCTAGAGATTTCTCTTATCATCATTCCTTCTGCTAATTTTCTGAATTAGTTACTTATTTTTAGATCTCGTGATTTCCTCTTTCTTTTATTACTGTCACATTTTAATAGAGCAAATTCTTCTTTAAAAAAGTGCATGGCAGGGTGCCTGGGTGGCTCAGTGGGTTAAGCCTCTGCCTTCAGCTCAGGTCATGATCTCAGGGTCCTGAGATTGAATGCCGCATTGGGCTCTCTGCTCCACAGGAAGCCTGCTTCCTCCTCTCTCTCTCTCTGCCTGCCTCTCTGCCTACTTGTGATCTCTCTCTGTCAAATAAATAAATGAAATATTAAAAAAAAGTGCATGGCAATCACCCTTTGAGACCATATTTTCTGAAAGTATCTTCACTATCACATATAAGACTGATAGACTAGCCTGTATAGAAGTCTGGATTGGAAATATTTTTCTTTAAGAATATGAAAGCATTGTTTATAGTCTGAGGTCATTTTAATGACTTATCTTTTGTATTTATAATTTTCTTGTCCGCATCGTTGCCCCCTCCCCACAGTGTTCCGAAATGTCAGTGGTTTTTTTTTATGATTCCCTTTCCAACATCATGTTGCTCAGTAGAACCTTTCAATCTGGAGACTCTTGCCCGTAAATTCTGAGAAACTTTCTAGTATTATTTCATCATTATTTTCTTATCAGTTCTCATTTTTAAAAACTGCAGTTATTTTGATGCTGGCCCTCCCAGGTTGATTTTTTTTCTTACAGCTCATTTGTTGCTTTGTTCTACTTTCTTTTTTTTTTTTTTTAAAGTTTTATTTTTTTGTTAGAGAGCGAGCGAGCACAGGCAGACAGAGTGGTAGGCAGAGGCAGAGAGAGAAGCGGGCTCCCCGCCGAGCAAGGAGCCCGATGTGGGACTCGATCCCAGGATGCTGGGATCATGACCTGAGCCGAAGGCAGCTGCTTAACCAACTGAGCCACCCAGGCGTCCCTGTTCTACTTTCTTAAAGAGCAATGTCACTTTATCTTCCAGACCTTCTATTGGATATATTGTTTTCCCATTATATCTTTAATTTTTATGAACTTTTGTTCTCTGAATATATTTTAAAGGCATCCCATTTTTATTCTGTGGATGCAATATCCTCTGTTATATTTATTGGCTTCATTCCCATATACACTTAGCTGTCTCTGAACTGGCAATTCAAACACCACTTGTCAATCTACTTTGTCACTGTAAAATTTTTTGATAATTTTTTCTTTTTTTTAATTTAATTTTATTTTTTCAGTGTTCCAAGATTCATTGTTTACACATCACACCCATTGCTCCATGCAATACATGCCCTCCTTAATACCCACGACCAGGCTCACCCAACCCCACAAACTTCTCCCCTCCAAAACCCTCAGTTTTTAATAATTCTTAATTGATGTCATCTTATTTGCTTTGTCATTTCACACTGATGTTATGTTTTTCCTCTTTACTCTGATTTCAGTCGGTTGTTGAATGGCTCCATCTGTCATGTTCAAAAGAAAAAAACCTTTATTTATTTTATTATTTTTATTTTTAAAGTTTTTATTTTAAATCCAATTAGGAGACACATAGTGTAATATTACTTTCAGGTGTACAATATGGTGATCCAACAATTCTATACATTACTCAGTGCTCATCAAGATAAGTGTACTCTTAATCTCCATCGCCTATTTTCCCCATCCTCCACCCACCTCCCCTCTGGTAACCATCAGTTTGTTCTCTATAGTTAAGAGTTTGCTTTCTTGTTTGCTTCTTTTTTTCTTTGCTTGTTTGTCTTGTTTCTTAAATTCCATGTATGAGTGAAATCATATGGTATTTGTCTTCCTCTGACTTATTTCATTTAGCATTATACTCTCTAGCTCCATCCATGCCATTGCAAATGGCCAGATTTCATTCTTTTTTTTTTTTTTATGGCTCACTAATACTGCCTTGTGTATATATGCCACAACTTCTTTATCCATTCATTTGTCAATGGATACTTGGGCTGTTTCCATAATTTGGCTCTTGTTAATAATGTTGCAATAAACAAAGAAGTGCATATATCTTTTTGAACTAGTGTTTTTGCTTTCTTTCAAATTAGTTTCTTTTGTTTTAGATTTCAATTTCTACTGGTAAATATCCAGTAATGCAATTACTGTATCACAGGGTAAGTTTATTTTCAATATTTTGAAGAACCTTCATCTGTCTTCCACAGTTGCTGTACCAGTTTGCATTCTTTTTTTTTTTAATAGTAGACTTTACTTTTTAGTTTTAGGTTTATTCTTGCCAACAGAGCACAAAAGTGCCTTTTCTTCCACACCCTCACCAACACATATTGTTTCTTGTGTTTTTATTTTAGCCATTCTGACAGATGTGAGGAGATATCCCATTGTGGTTTTTATTAGCATTTCTCTGATGATGAGTGATGTTGAGCATCTTTTCATGTGTCCGTTGGCCATCTAGATGTCTTGTTTGGAGAAATGCCTAATTCCTGTCTTCTGCCCATTTTTAATAGAATTATTTGATTTTTTGGTATTGAGTTGTATAAGTTCTGCATATATTTTGGACATTAATCCCTTTTCAGATATATCATTTGTCAATATATTCTCCCATTTAGTGGGTGGTGAGTTGTTTTTCATTTTGTTGGTTGGTTTTCTTCACTGTGACAAAGCTTTTTATTTTGATATAATCTACAGATTTAAAGTAATTCCTATCAAAATACTAACAGCATTTTAAACAGAGTTAGAACAAATAATTCTAAAATTTGCATAGAACCACAAAAGACCCCAATAGCCAAAGTAATCTTGAAAAAGGACAAAACTAGAGGTAACACAAAAAAATGGAACAGAATAGCAAGAGCAGAAACAAACCCATAATTATATGGTCAATTAATCTTCAACAAAGGAGGAAAATATGCAATAGGAAAAAGTCTCTTCAACAAATGAGATTGGGAAAACTGGAGAGCTACATGCAAAAGAATGAAAATGGACCACTTTTTTATACCATACACACACAAAGAAAAACCTCAAAATGGATTAGAGACCTAAATGTGAGACCTAAAACCATAAAATTTCTAGAAGAAAATACAAGCAATAATCTCTTTGACATCAGCCATAGAAACATTTTTCTAGATGTGTCTCCTTTGGCAAGGGAAACAAAAGAAAAATTAAACTATTGAGACCACACAAAAATAAAAGAAAAATCCTTTAAGGAAAAAAAAACTTCTGATAATTTTACGTTAATTTCCCTTCATTTGATATCTTATTTATTTGTATGTTTACTCTTTGAGAATAACGTTGCTAAATATTAGTGTACACAATCAGCTTCTTTCTAATAACCCGGCTTCTTTTTTTTTTTAAGATTTTATTTATTTGAGAGACAGAGATCACAAGTAGGTGGAGAGGCAGGCAGAGAGAGAGGGGAAACAGGCTCCCTGCTGAGCAGAGAGCCCGATGCAGGGCTCAATCCCAGGACCCTGGGATCATGACCCGAGCCGAAAGCAGAGGCCTTAACCCACTGAGCCACCCAGGTGCCCACGGATTCATGTTTTTTTACAATTATCTTTTTAGGAGAAAACTGAAAAAGTAACTCTAGAAGTTTATAACTTACTATGCAAACTCTGAAAGTAACCTACAAGATGGGGTAAATATCCTACCATATAATAATACATAATACAAAACTTTCCTCTGCCACAAGAACAATAGAATAACCTATATAGTCCAGACAGTGGCAAGAATGTGTTTAGGGGTATGGTATATGGTAGTGGTTACAATAGCCATCAGTAAGAATGCGTGTTTTTTAAATTTAATTTTATTTTTTTAGTGTTCCAAGATTCATTGTTTATGCACAACAACCAGTGTTCCATGCAAAATATGTGCCCTCCTTAATACCCACCACCAGGTTCACCCATCCCCCCACTCCCCTCCCCTCCAAAACTGTCAGTTTGTTTCTCAGAGTCCAAGCTCCTCATGGTTTATCTCCCCCTCTGATTTCCCCCAATTCACTTTTCCTTTCCTTCTCCTAATGTCCTCCATATTATTCCTTATGCTCCACAAATAAGTGAAACCATATAATAATTGACTTTCTCTGCTTCACTTATTTCACTCAGCATAATCTCCTCCAGTACTGTCCATGCTGATACAAAAGTAGGTATTCATCCTTTCTGATGGCTATGTAATATTCCATTGTATATATGGACCATATCTTCTTTATCCATTCATCTGTTGAAGGACATCTTGGCTCTTTCTACAGTTTAATGATTGTGGCCATTGTTGCTATGAACATTGAGGTACATATGGCCCTTCTTTTCACTAGATCGTTATCTTTGGGGTAAATTCCCAGTAGTGCAATTGCAGGGTCATAGGATAGCTCTATTTTTAATTTTTTGAGGAATCTCCACACTGTTTTCCAAAGTGGCTGCACCAACTTGCATTCCCACCAACAGTGTAAGAGGGTTCCCATTTCTCCACATCCTCTCCAACACTTGTTTTTTTCCTGTCCTGTTAAATTTGGTCATTCTAATTGGTGTAAGGTGGTATCTCAGTGTGGTTTTGATTTGAATTTCCCTGATGGCAAATGATGATGAACATTTTTTCATGTGTCTGTTAGCCATTTGTATGTCTTCTTTGGAGAAGTGTCTATTCATGCCTTCTGCCATTTTTTTTTTACAAGATTATCTGTTTAGTGTGTATTGAGTTTGAGTTCTTTATAGATCTTGGATATCAGCCCTTTGTCTGTAGTGTCATTTGCAAATATCTTCTCCCATTCTTGGGGTTGCCTCTCTGTTTGTTGACTGTTTCCTTTGCACTGCAAAAGTTTTTTATCTTGTTGAAAGTCCCAGAAGTTCATTTTCGCTTTTGTTTCCTTTGCCTTTGGAGACAAGTCTTTAAAGAAGTTGCTGTGGCTGATGTCGAAGAGGTTACTGCCTATGTTCTCCTCTAGGATTTTGATCGATTCTTGTCTCAAATTGAAGTCTTTCATCCATTTTTGAGTTTATCTTTGTGTATGGTGTAAGAGAATGGTCAAGTTTCATTCTTCTATACATACCTGTCCAATTTTCCTAGCACCATTTATTAAAGAGACTGTCTTTTTTTCACTGTATATTTTTTCCTGCTTTGTCAAAGATTATTTGACCACAGAGTTGAGGGTCCATATCTGGACTCTCTACTCTGTTCCACTGGTCTATGTGTCTGTTTTTAATGCCAGTACCATGCTGTCTTGGTGATCACAGCTTTGTAGTAAAGCTTGAAATCAAGCAACGTGATGCTGCCAGCTTTGGTTTTCTTATTAACATTTCCTTAGCGATTCAGGGTCTTTTCTGGTTCCATACAAATTTTAGGACTATTTATTCCAGCACTTTGAAAAATGTCAGTGGGATTTTTACCCGGATGGCATTGAAAGTATAGATTGCTCTGGGCTGTATAGACATTTTAACACTTATTTTACATTTTAACAATTACTCTTCCAATCCATGAGCATGGAATGCTTTTACATCTTTTTATGTCTTCTTCAATTTCTATCATGAGTGTCCTGTAGTTCCTCGAGTACAGATACTTTACCTCTTTGGTTAGGTTTATTCCCAGTTATCTTATGGTTCTTGGTGCTATAGTAAATGGAATCAGTTCTCTAATTTCCCTTTCTGTATTTTCATTGTTAGTGTATAAGAAAGCAACTGATTTCTGTGCATTGATTTTGTATCCTGCCACATTATTGAATTGCTGTATGAGTCCAGTAATTTGGAGGTAGAGTCTTTTGGATTTTCCATATAAAGTATCATGTCATCTGTGAAAGAGAGAATTTGACTTCTTCTTTGCCAATTTGAATACCTTTTATTTCTTTTTGTTGTCTCATTGTTGTTGCTAGGACTTCTAGTACTATGTTGAACAACAGTGGCTAGAGTGGGCATCCTTGTCGTGTTCCTGATCTCAAAGGGAAGTCTGTCAGCTTTTCCCCATTGAGAATGATACTCACTGTGGGTTTTTCCTAGATAGATTTTATGAAGTTGAGGAATGTTCTTTGTATCCCTATACGTTGAAGAGTTTTAATCAGGAATGGATGCTGTATCTTGTCAAATGCTTTTTCTGCACCAATTGAGAGGAACATGTGTTCTTCACTCTTCTCTTTTTGATTTGTTCTATCACATTGGTTGATTTGTGAATGTTGAACCACCCTTGCATCCCAGGGATAAATCCCACCTGGTCATGGTGGGTAATCTTTTGAATGTACTGTTGGATCCTATTAGCTTGGATCTTGTTGAGAATCTTAGCATCCATATTTATTTAGGATATTGGTCTGAAGTTCTCCTTTTTGATGGGGTCTTTGCCTGATTTGGGCATCAAGGTAATGGTGGCTTCACAAAAAGAGTCTGGAAGTTTTCCTTCTGCTTCAATTTTTTGAAACAGCTTCAGGAGAATAGGTATTACTTCTTCTTTGAATGTTTGGTAGAATTCCCCAGGGAATCCCGCCAGGTTCTGGGCTCTTGTTTTTTGGGAAGTTTTTGATCACTGCTTCAATCTCAATACTAGATATTGGTCTATTCATGTTGTCAATTTCTTCCTGTTTCAGTCTCAGAAGTTTATGGGTTTCCGGGAATGCATCCATTTCTTCTAGGCTGCTTAAATTATTGGCATATAGCTGTTGATAATAATTTCTGATGATTGTTTCTATTTCCTTGGTGTTAGTCGTGATATCTCCCCTTTCATTCATAATTTTATTATTTTGAGTTCTCTTTATTTTCTTTTGGATTAGTTTGGCCACTGGTTTATGAGTCTTAGTAATTCTTTCAAAGAACCAGCTTCTAGTTTTATTGATATGTTTTATTGTATCTCTAGTTTCTAACTCATTGATCTCTGTTCAAATTTTAATTATTTTCCTTCTTTTGCATGGGGTTGGCTTAATTTGTTGTTGATTTTCCAGTTTTAAGGTGTAAAGAGAGTGGGTGTATTTGGGATTTTTCCATTTTTTTGAAGGAGGCTTGGATGGCTATTTGTTTCCCCCTTAGGACCGCCTTTGCCATATCCCATAGATTTTGAGCTGACGTGTCTTCATTCTCATTCATTTCCATGAATTGTTTAAGTTCTTCTTTGATTTCCTGGTTGGTCCAAACATTCTTGACCAGGTTGGTCTATAGCTTCCAAGTGTTTGAATTCCTTCGAATTTTTTTTTCTTTTTGTTGAGTTCCAGTTTCAGAGTATTGTGGTCTGAGAATATGCAGGGAATAATCTCAGTTTTCTTGTATCAGGTGAGCCCTGATTTGTGACCCAGTATATGGTCTATTCTGGAGAAAGTTCCATGTGCATTCGAGAAGAATGAGTATTCTGTTGTTTTAGGGTGGAATGGTCTGTATATATCTATGAGGTTCATCTGGTCCAATGTGTCATTCAAAGCTCTTGTTTCTTTGTTGACATTCTGCTTAGATGATCTGTCTATTGCTGAGAGTGGCATGTTAAGATCCCCTACAATTAATGTATTCATATCAATATGACTCTTTATTTTGATTAGTAGTTGGCTTATAAAGTTGGTTGCTCCCTTGTTGGGGGCATAAATATTTATAATTGTTAGATCTTCTTGGTGGATAGACCCTTTAAGATGATGTGGTGTCCTTCTATATCTCTGGCTATAGTCTTTAGTTTAAAATCTAATTTATATGATATGAGAATCACTACCCCAGCTTTCTTTTGAGGCCCATTGGCATGAAAGATGCTTCTCCACCCCTTAACTTTCAGTCTGGATGTATCTTTAGGTTCAAAATGCATTTTTGGTAGACAGCATATGGATGGGTCCTGTCATTTTATCTAGTCTGCAATTCCGTGCCATTTTATGGGAGCATTTGTGCCATTCGTGTTGAGAATGATTATTGAAAGACAAGTTTTTATTGACATCATGTTGCCTGTGAAGTCCTTGTTTCTATAGATTGTCTCTGTAAATTTCTTTTTTTTTTAACTTGATTTTATTTTTTTCACTGTTCCAAGACTCTGTTTATGCATCAGTAAATTTCTGTTCTATGTCACTCTTGGGTTCTTTCTTCTTTTATAGGACCACCACCCCCCCCACCTTAATATTTCTTGTAATGCAACTTGGTGGTCACAAACTCTTTTAAACCTTGCAGTCTTGGAAGCTCTTTTTCTCTCCATCCATTCTGAATGCCAGCCTTGCTAGATAAAGTATTCTTGGCTGTATGTTCTTCTCATTTAGTGCCCTGAATATGCCTTGCCAGCCCTTTCTGGCTTGCCAGGTTTCTGTGGACAGGTCTGACATTATTCTGATAGTCCTCCCTCTATACGTTAGGGATCGCTTCCCCCTAGCTTCCCTTAAGACATCTTTTCTGAATTTATGACTCGTGAACTTCACAATTGTGTGCCTGGCAGTCTTTCTACCCTCATTGATCTTGGGGCGGGGGCAGGGGTGTCCTCTCTGTCTCTAGGACGTGAACACTTGTTCCATTCCCCCAATTAGGGAAATTTTCATTCAACTATATCTTCTAGTCTTTTCTCTCTCTCCTCCTCCTCAGAGATCCCAAAAATCCTGACATTGGAATATGTGATGGCATCATTTATTTCCCTAATTCTGTTTTCATGGCTTCTAAGCTGTTTGTTCCAGGCCTCCTCCTGATCCTTCTTTTCTATCAGTTTGTCTTCTAGATCACTAATTCAATATTCTGCCTTGGTTACCCTAGATGTTAGAGTATTTAAAATAGATTGGATCTCATTGATAGCATTTTTAAGGTCTGCCAGATCAGGTCTCACTTCCGCCCTTAGAGAGTCTGTGTTGCCACTAATGATCTTCTCCAACCTAGCCATTGCCTGGATAATTGTTACCCTGAATTCCATTTATGACATATTATGTCCATATCCAATAGTTCTGTGACAGAGGCCACAGTCTCTGATTCTTTTTTTCTCTGTTGGTGTTCCTCTCCTAGTCATTTTGGTGAGAGGTGGTTGAGGGGATATATAGCTGAATATATTAACACAATCCAGGCAAGGTGCACCTTGGAAAGTATTGGAGCAATTGGAAGTCACCACCAAAAAGAGAGAAGAAAAAAGCAAGAGAGAGAAAAAAAACCCAGACAAAATGAGCCCCCAAAGTAAGATTTATGAAGTACAAAAACAAAAACGAAGAAATAAAAAGTAAAAGACAAAGGTAAAAGAAAAGAAAAGAAAACCCAGCCAAAATGAACCCCAAGAATAAGATTTATATAGTACAAAAATAAGATTTATATAGTACAAAAACAAAAACAAATAATAGAAACACTGACAAAAGAATAAGATGGGAAGGTGGTTATAAACCCTCGATGGAGGCAAGGAAGGTTATTCCAGTTCTTTCTGGGTATTTCCAGTTCTTTCTGGGTATATCTTGTTATCATTGTTAAAGGACTCAACTTTCCAGAGACACAGGGAAATTAAAACTGTTTTACATATAGAGGCAGTATTGAATAGGGGAAAAGGGTTACCTTGAAGCTTATATCTATATATATATCTTGATATAGAGATATATACATATATCTATATCTATATATAGATATATACATATATCTATATCTATATCTATATAGATATATATATATATATATAAAAGAAAAGAAAAAGAAACAGGTATATGTATGGAAAAAGTTCAAGTTAAAAAGTTATTATGGAATATGTATTAAACATCTAGTTGTAATAGTAATAGGTTAAAAAATAAAAGAACAAGAATTGTGAGCACAAATTTAAAAAAAAGACAGAAAGAAAGAACAGTGTATATATGAAATATACAGGTTTGGGGACAATACTGAGAGCTTAATATATTGTTTTTCCCTGATGTTGTGGTTTTACAGTTTTATAGTGACCCTGTTATTATTGCCTTCTTCTTCTTTTGGCTTGTCTTCTGGGGGTGGGGCCTGCTGTATTGTTTTTCAGTCAGTCTTTCTTGGGCTGTCTGCATGCCCCTTATTAAGGGGTTTGGCTCTGTGGGAACCAGTTTTTTCAGGCTTTTGTTCTCTGGAGGTTTTGGGGTTTTGGCAGCTTTTTGTGGCTTTTTGGAGAGTCTGAGCAAAGTAAACTGTCCACACCTACACCTGCACCTCAGAGAGAAACCTCAGCCTGCTCCCCTCTAGATGGTCCAGAGCACACAGACTACGCCTCTGCAAACTCCGCTGAACACTGCAACCTCCCATAGGCTGTACACACCCCTAGCCACCAACTCAGTTGTTGCCAGAGGCCCCTGCTTTTCTCTGCATCCCCATGCCACTAAAACCATAAGTGATATTGGTCCAGACAAGCCCAATCCCAGTGACTGCCATTGCTGGGACTGCTCTCTGGAGTCCACACCAATGCCAGGTGCACACAGACCAGTGGCACAGGTCATGGAAGGCTGTGGGCCCAGGAACTCCCAGCTGGAGCCTCCACTGGGCTATCTCAGGTGCAGGTGGGATGCGCTCAGACCCAGAGCCCACACAGGCCATAGAAGGCTGTGGGCCCAGGGACCTCCAGCTGGAGCCCCTGCTGGGCTCTCTCAGGCACAGGTAGGCACCATTTGTGACCACCCTGGGACCATGGACTTAGATCCACGCCTGTGGCTGCCTGATTCCACCAATTGCCTCATAAGACACTTCATTCTTTATGAGTGCTTTTAACCAGACCCCAAATTAATACTGGTCCCCAAGCACAAGGCACTTTTGTTTATTGGGATATTAGTTTTCAATGGGTTGCTCTGGTGGCTCTCTCCCCCTTCTGTTTATCCTCTGACTTCAGTCCAAGCACTCCTACTCCACTATACCTCTCCACTGATGATCTTCTGCCCCCATAGAGATCCAGAAGTGTTTAATCTTACATCTGAGGCTGATTTCATGGGTGTTCAAAGTGTTCTGGTAGATATTTGGCTCAATTCAGGGGCCCAGTTGAAACAGGGTCTCCTACTTCTCCACCAACCTGCCCCTCCCTCAGTAAGAATGTTTTTATTACTTAAGTGGTGTTGGGTAAATCACATGACTACCTAGAGAGAGAAATAAAGCCGTATTCCTATCTTACACCAAGCGTGTGTGTATGTATGTATGTGTGTGTGTGTGTGTGTGTGTGTATTGAATAGACTAAATTTCTATAAAGGGAAATAAATCTATTAAGTCAATAGGAGAAGACTCAATGTTTTTCTCAACTCAGATGAAGAAGTCTTTCTTACTTAAGATCCAAAAATCACATACACTGAAGGGAAAGATTTATAGATTTGACCCATTCAGAATTTGTGATTTCTGTTTAGCAAATTAAAATTTAACATATGGATGACAAATTGAGTTCTGCTTTTTCCAGTATCTATAATATGCAAAGAACTCCTGAAAATCATCAAGGATAAGAGCAACAATCCAGCGGCGCGGGGCGGGGGGGTGGCGCAAGACACATGGGGGTGCTTTTCAGATAGAAATCGAGGCTGAATACCTACTAACAGAATAAGTATATGCTTAATCTCACTAGTAATTTGAGATTTACAAACTTAATATCATATTTCCCTATTGACATCAGATGAATGAAAATTAGAAAATTTGTTAATGTTAAATGTTACTGAGCATTTAGGGAGATGCAAGCCCTTGTTGACTTTGGCACTGAAAACTGGTGGAGTTATCTGGAGGCTAATCCTGTAAAATTATGTATGTATGTACCTTCTTACCTGGTCATTTTCCACAGGGGCATATACCCTGAAGAAAGTGTCAGTGATATACACAGAGATTGATACAAAGACATTCAGTCTTGGTTATATGAGTGAGGAGCTGGAGATAACATGGGTTGCCATCCTTATAGAAATGGATAACAATGTGTTTGTACATGGTTTGGAACTAGACAGCAGTAATGAAGTAATGAATTAGATTTACATATGTCAACATATGTATGACAAATAAAGCAATATTTGCATTCATCATATGCACACTAAATAACTTAATATCACATATATATGTAAGTGAAATATAAAAAGGGTTTGAAAGGACTTTCTTTAAATACAGTGTGTGTACATTGTGATGGTCAGGGTAAAGAGTAGAATGGAATGAAGATGATGGATGAAGGAGGAAATTAATAATCACATAAATAAAGAGCAAATAAATGAAGGAATAAATGAAATAACACAAATGGGGATTTGCAGAGAAGAGTGGTGGTGCATGTGCCAAAGACTGAGTAATATGGTTGAGTTTACTTTTTCATTTGTGATCTTACAGAGTAAAACTAGGTAAAAATTAGAGGCCAGTGAAAAGGTCATTTCTAGAGAAACTCAGAGCCAAGTTAGAGAGTTGGGTAAAATACCTACATAGATGACTGTTATTCTCAGGAGGACAGTAATCTTGCCACCCAGATGAACATTACTATACAATATGACAGAAAATCTATTAAAGGAAAACAAGACTTTGACCTTTTAGTGATCTTCCAGGGAAAACATTTTTTCTATATCCCATTACCACTGAGATTGATGATTCAGGCTTAAGGTCCAAGATCTCTGATCATGTGCTTGGGTTACATAACAGACTAGAGACTAATGGAGGGCTTCTGGGCACCCAAATCCAACCAACTTGTACTCCATCTAAAGCAAAACTTTTGCTTGATTGATTGCTGATTGAATTGTTGATTGAACAGCCCTTTTTGTGCTGTGTCATGTTACAGTGTGATGGCTGAGGACAAAGCGGAAGGAGAATGAAGTGCCTGAGACCATGTTGGAAACTAGTAGTTATAAAGGCCTCTCTGTGTGCTGGGGGCTTAGGTGGGCTCTATAAATTAATCTTCATGACAAGTACATTAGCCAAATATTCTTCTCTTACATATTACAGATGAGATAAAGAGAGGTGATGTAAGTTGCATAAGGTCGTCTTGTAAAAAAACAGGCTCTGGTTCAAACACAAAAATTTCTGATATATATAGCACTTTACCTTCATCTCTAAAAGGCTAAAACTACATTTCATTTTCCACAGGGACTCTTCCAGAGCTAAGATTTTATCATTTTACTAGGCATGCACTCATAGGGTTTCTCATTGCTCCCATGATAAACTGCTACATCCATAGCCTCCACTGAAAGGACAGCTGAGGTAATTCTCAGTCCTAGATGATAGGCTACTGACCTGTGAAGACCTAAGGTAACCATTCCAAAAGTCAGTGGCCTAAGGTGAAAATATTTTCCTTGTCAGGTATTATGGATATCAATTGAGTAAGGTAGTCTCTGAAATTTGAAGTAGGTGGTTTGGCCAAGATAGTAGGATATTTGCCTTGGTTAACAAAGGAAAGCTGATCCACAAAAGGAAGAGTGTGCAAATAGCATCTAGCTGAATGTTCCATGAGTGAAACCCTGAAGTGGAGGCCCCTGGATTCCTACCACTGAGGGATGGAGCATGCTGGTGTCGGGATGCCTTTCGATTCAAGACTTCCTGGTGGGCAACTCAGGGTTCCTAGTCTTTTTATGAGGCATGGTTGTTGGGTGTTATAGCTAAGATTCCTGTTTTCTATTTTCTTAAATTAATTCTGAAGATATACTCTCAATCACATGAGGTATTATGAACAAATCTGTTCCATGAAGAAAAATAACCCAACTGAATTATTGTTTTGTTTTCTTAACTTTTTAGAGGGTGACATTGAACTTTGACTAAGCAGACACAATTGTAAGAAGAGAGAACTAGAGGGTGAATTTCACATTTGAGTTCTAAATGGCTATAAGCCACACATGGGGAGGAGCCATGTGCCTTAACATGACTTGTGGAGGCAAAGTTAGGGGGTAGTGAGATTCTGGCTTAGAGGTGCCACTAAATCAGGGTCCAGGAAGAGTGTTAGGTGAGAAACAGAAGTGAAAAGTGCAGTTGTGTGATGAGAATTGGAGCTACTGAAGACTGAGATGACATCTCAGGATATATGTAGGGAAGTACTCAGAGATTTATGTGGTTGAAATAAATCATGGTGGTGGTTTATCTATAAGCCCTGGTTAGGAAGCTGAAGAGAAGTCATTCCAGGAAATCCAGAAAGAAAATAAATTGGTCAGAATGCTGTGATCACAAATGGAGTGACCATCCATATTAGTTTGCCTACAGCTGCAAGATTTCTTCGGATGTGGGATTTTCAGTGATAAAACCAGGAGAGTCCTGGGCAAATGAAGATGCTTGGTCAACTCTAGAACTTTCAATTGACAGAAAGTCACCATTTCAGCAAAAATCAGTGATTTGTTGACTTGTAGGTGAAACCATGGAGAAGAAAAAAGCCTAGTAAAAAAAATTGCAGGAAAGGTTTATGCAGTTCTGGGAGTTCATGACTTGACCTTCCAGGGATGTTATCTCTATCAGCATGAGTAGTTCTTGAAAATTATCCAGCCCAGGCTTCCCTCAACTATTCTCATGAGAATCTCCTAGAGATCTCACTGGTCTGGATTTGGGATTTGATTTCAATAATTTTTAAAGGGATTATTTGTTTCTTATTTGAAACCACTGCTTTTCATGAATAACATAATAAATCCATGGTTCCCAAAATCACTTCCCAATGCAATCATCTGGAGAGTTAAAAAAAAATACCAATGCCAGTATCCTACTGCTCAAAGATCATGGTTTAGCTTGTCTGGGGATAGCCAGGGCTTTTGGACCTGTTAAAGATCAGCAGGTGATTCTAATCTGCAGACAAATTTGTGAACCATTCCTGTATCTTTTCCCAGAATAACCCTGGGATTTGAGCAAGGGAAGAGTAAAGATTTGTGGGCAATTTAGTCTTAGATAAATCAATATGGAACCCTAGTAAATCCTGTCAGTTGGTTGAATATCTTCTCTTGTTATTCTGTTAGGACAAAGGTATTTTGCTGACAGCTGGGATGGGACGCTGACCAGATTGAGCCAAACAAAAGCTGACTACTCAAGGAATCTCTAACTTCCCTCCTGCAGGCCTGCCCAAGTCTTTGTCTGATGTGACATTAAAGTCCTGGCTCTGGCATGTATCACCTGACCTTTGACATGAAATCATTCTCAGTTTTGATCTCCTCAACCTAAAAATGGGGATAATACCATTTAGATAGTAACATGTATAAGCAGCCAATAAGTGGTTAATACACAATAAAACATTTGTATTTCCCTTCTTCTCACCACATTGAATATTTAAGTTGCCCCAGGGATTTCCTTTCATAATGGGTAGTGGCACACAAATATTCTCAATCTTCAAGCACATTCACAGCTTGTATGAGCACTCCTCCAACATTTACAGATGTGTCTTTGAGACATTATGACTCTCTGTGACTCAATTTCTCAGGATTTGTGAATTTGCCAACACAGAATGTTTGAATAAAAGCTGAACTTTTCAGAGAGAACAACTGGGATTCCACAGTTGTGATTCTAATATTGTGCTGATGCAAAGCTAGGCCTGCATTCGAATGTGGTTTTCAAATATCATGACTTAGCAGATTTCAGACTCCATGACTCATAGATATTCACAACCCATGACCCACTGATTCTCTGATATTATGACACTGCTTTTCTATTTGAGTGATCCATAAACAGAAAGTATAAATCTTAATCTATAACAACTATGCAAAGAATATTCATCCTAAAGATAGTCTCAATTTGACTTATCAAAAAGAAAGT
>ML108249.1:24471-35434 GCA_003697995.1 Taxidea taxus jeffersonii | reverse complement strand
AATCTACGCCCCTCAGGCTTACTACACGCAAGTGGCCGCCTCTGACATCTGAGTCTCTCTCCAGATGAGGGACCCGCCTGTGGCCGCCCAGGGAGCTGGGCACGGAACAGGCTGGACCTGCTGGTTCCACGAGCCCTTGCCGAGAGAAGCACTGGTGTCTGAGACCTGAAGGGTCCCCCAGAGTGGCAGCCCCTCTGTCTGGGGGCAGGTTGGGGGCCTCCCCACAGCACAGCCCCTTAGGTACACTGTACCGAGATTCCTCCAGAAAACCACGTCCCCTGCTTTCGGGATGCACGGACACCCGTTTTTCTTTCTCTCCAACAACAGAAAGGTTACGATGGATCAGGTCTCAGACTGGGGCAGAAAGGGAGATCTCACCCGGGCCACACGCTTCCCCGACCGTGGAAATCATCCGAAAAACTTCTCATCCCTTTTACAGCATAGGAAGCTTCGAAACTGCTAAGGGCCCCTCTTGGTTAGAAAGAAACATGCACGTGCATTCCTAGAGACCGAGGAGTTCCGTGAGGTGCAGCCAGCGCTGCGGAGGCCAGTCCCGAAAACCGCGCCCGCCGAGAGCTGGGGAGGAGGCGGCCGGCCGGGGGCAGACCGAGGCCACCTCACAGGGCCACCCGGCTCCGGCCAGCCCGCCCCGGGGGGAAACGCAGCTCACCCTCAGCAAACCATTCCAAACAGACCATGTCCCAGGACCAGTCGGGACGAGTAGAAAAGGAAGATCAAGAACATTTTAGTTTGGCCTCAGTGGAAATATCCAGCCCCCCAAACTGATGCTTCAGGTGATTGTGCGCGCGTGTAAGCGTCTCTGCGCACGCGCGGGCCCAGGGTATGGCAGTTTCCCAGGGAACTCCGCATGGCGCGGGCTTCTCTTCTCTAGAGAGGAATTAGGAGTGCATGTGTGTGGGGAGAAAGGGTCACGAGCTGAACTAGAAATACTGCCTGTTGACCCACCTTGAGAGTGCCCATGAGGGTGGTAATGACGAAGGGGCAGACGTGGGCAGAGAGCTCTGCTTTGTCAATCACCGAACATCTCCCCCCACCATGGAGGAACCCTGGTGTCCCTCAGATGCACCAAGTGGATGCCTGCTTTCTTTCTTTTTTTTAAAATTTTTAAAAATGTTTATTAACATATAACGTATTATTAGCCCCAGGGGTACAGGTCTGTGAATCGCCAGGTTTGCACACTTCACAGCACTCCCCGATGTCCAGAACCCACCACCCTCTCCCGAGGATCCCCGCTTCCTAGTCGAGTATCTCTGCTCCTTCATTTTCCCTCCCCGCGGCCTGAGTGACGGCGAGGCCCTCTTGGGTGACAGCACTCGGCCGGCGGACCGTGGGCCAGCCGCCGGAGTCCTGAGAGGGGGACAGGAAGCATTCTCACTTGGAAATGCTTTCCTAGACTCTACTTTTAATTTTCCAAGGAAGGGTGGGGGGTATGGGCAGCAGCCGGCTGCCGCCGAAAGTCAGGGTTTCCAGCCCCGCTTTCAAACGGCCGTCTGCCTTATTTTAGCCCTCGATACGGTATTTGCGGTTTTTAAGTCAATTCTGGCTTGAAGGTGACCCGAATTCTGCTCATAGTCATTTCGTGAGTTCACTGGCTCTAATATTGCAGCTTCTCTGACTTCACAGCCCACAGAGGGGAAGGTGGTCCTTGCGGGCCCGGAGCTTCCAACGGGCCCAGTGGGCTCGGGTTTGCCTCCTCCCGCGGGGAGGCCGCCTGGGATGCTCTAACACACCAGGGTCCCCCGTCAGCCATCGGAGCCGTCCTCAGGCGTTTCCACACAGGCCCAAGGGAAAGACCTTGTGGCCCACACCTTGCACAGGACCCAAAGCCACCACAGAGCATCAGCCACCACCACGGGCCGAGTCACTTACGTTTTAGAATGTTCCTCTGCTCCAATTCCTCTGCTGTTGGCCTCTGGCTCAGCCGCCTGCGGAAAAAATCCAGGAAAAGTTTTTGGACCATATCATATCCTCCTTGGGTCATTAATCTCCCCGGGCTTGGTAGACGCATGAGACGGAGTGAGTGGCGGGAGCTCTTGCTCCATCCTGTGTGCTGCGAGACCGACTCTGACCACCGCTGCCTCCTCGGTTCCTCAATTTCAACCCCAGGAAAGGCACCCGGCGCCACGTCACACGCCAGGCTGACCCTCCTTCTTCCTCCTGTCCTCGGCCCCTCCCCAGACCCGCTCCTCTGGGGCCTCCGGGCCAGTGGATGCTTCTGGTCACAGAGGTCCCTTTCTTTCAGGTGGCCTCCTCGCTTCTGGGAGTGTGGCCTCTGCCTCCCCCGCCCCCAACCCCCAGGGCAAGAGCTCGCTTCTTGCCGTGTTTGTGCAGATCCAGTGAGGACATAAAGAGGCTCATGGCCCCGGGGAGACGCGAGACAGGGAGGCTTGTCTGTGAAAAACAATAGATGCTCTTCTTCTTGTCTCCACCCATCCCCACCAGAGCCGCCTTAGACAGGGCAGGACAAAGGAGCAGGAACCTGAGGGCTACTCCTGGGGCCCGCAAGTCATGGGGCCATAACAAGTGCGACATCACAGCAGGGGCGTCACTGGGCCGTGATGCAACAGTGGGGGGCGGGGACCGATGCCGGTGGCCCCAAGGCCTGGCAGAAGTCACCAGAGAGCAGGCAGGGCGCCGCGGAGAAGTACAAGCCGGTCCGGGCAGATAAGGCTCCAGGAATGAGCAACACAAACAGTGGGAGAAGGTTGTGGAGGGGGTCTGGGGCTCCTCCGGGGCCTGCACTGGGACGTGAGGGGCGCTCCCCCAGGAGCACACGCCGCGCTTCCTCCCTGAATGTCGGCACTGGTGTCTCTGGTCGGCAAGGCGTTTACACCACGGAACCTCAGGAGGCCCGGAGTAAAAGAGAAAGTCCATGGAGTTACCCAGTGCAAATGGTTGACATTCAACACTTCTTGTCGCCCGTGGTTCTCCTCCCTGCCCTGCATCTTTGAGACCCCAACCGCATCACCACAGATGCTCCGGGGAGGACACAGGCTTCGAGGCCACAGGAGTTCCAGTCAGACAGCGGTTGGTGATGTCTACAGCACCCTGGAAGCGGCTGGCAATTGTATTCCAAAGCGTTGTTCAGTTTATAAGAACAAGGTCATGTTCGCTAGTCATTTTCTCTTCTGAATGTCCCATGGAGACGCTGTTTCCTCCCATTGACAAGGGCCTGCTGTTTATCTGGCAATTTGTAATATCGGAGACTCTAAATTGGGACTCTGGAGTCTCGAAGTCTTTCCTAAAATAGCACTGTCAGACCCCGGGAGGAAACTGTGTCATCGGTCTGGAATGCAGACTCCGCTCAGAATGAGCTGCCTGGGGGCTCTGCCTCACCTTTCCATCGATCTGCCCCCAGAATCCTCGCCTCATTTGTAGGGACGTGCGGCCAGCTTTGTGGGACCCCTTGGCGGGACCTGGGCTCTGGATGCCACCGGGGCTGTGGGTCAGTAGGTTTTGAAAAAACTCCCGATTCAAGGTAGAGCTTGTATCCCAGAAGTCCTGTGCCCAGAAGGATCTGCAGAACGTTCCCCACCGGCTCGTGCTGAGAAGCCCGCTGATCCTGTCGCCAGACCCGTTGCTGGTTCTGCCCTGGCTTTTTAGTTTTTGTTTTTTCTGATGGGTCACGTTTGGAGGGGACGAAAGGACGAGAGACTGAACTACAAGCGGAGCCAATTCTGTTAGCTGGGTGGCCTCAGAGTCAAACACGCATGCTTTCAAGGGAGGCCCCCTGTTTATGGATCATTTCTCCTAAAAGGGTCTGAGAACACTGAGGCCTATCACAGCCATGAAATGGAGCTAAGCCCTCCCTCCCAGAGGACGCGTGCAGTGATGAGGTGTTTTGGGTTTGAAAGTGAGATCGGGAAGGAAAACCATACTCCGGCACCATTAGGACAAAGCACAAACAGCTCAGGAGTAAGGGGATCTGAGTTCTAGTGCTGGCTCCGCTCTGAACCTACTCTCCGCGACAGGCTATTGGGACTTCGCTGCAAGTAATAAATAGTAATTTAATCGGCGAAGGCTGACGTCATCCTTGTCGCGTGCGGGCATGGTTCTTAGGAACAGTGGCAATATGCTCAGCCCCATCCCAGCGTGAATTCATTTATGGAACACGAGTGGGGAGGGAGGGAGAGAAAAATAAAGTAGGAAAAAATACATAATAAAATATTTAAATGCATGCATTTGTTCATTTTACAAATTTCGGGTTGAAGGCCAGCTCCGTGCCAGGTTCTGTGCTGGGCTCTGGGGGAGGCAGTGGTTATTCGGGTCGTCACGAAGCAAGTGTGAACTGTAAGCGCAGTGAAAGGCCGCCAGCGGGGGCATCTGGGAGGGGACTCTGGCGTCCGGCCAAATTAGGCCAGGAGAGGGGTTCCAGGGGAAGTGATGCGGTGGCCCCGATGGGAAGGACAGACGGAGGGAGCCACATGTTGGAGCAGAGACAGCGAGGGGAGAAGGAAGCTGGGGGCCAGGCAGGGGCCAGGCCGCATGGCCCATGGGGACCATGGTCAGGATTCTGATCTTAAGGAGCAACGTGGAGCCACGAGAGCGCTGACATTTTCAAATCGGTGAGGGCAAGGGTGAGTGAACGCTTCAGATTTACAAGGGACCTCCTTGGCGAGTGGACTCGGGGTGGCAGGGGGAGACAAGGGGCTGTTTGGGAATAAGCCACAGGAGGCTACTGCTCAGGGAGGAGGGACACTGGGGCTGGGCTGCGGCGGCTGACGGGCACGTTCTTAGGAAGCCGAGCTGACCGACCACGGGGACGTCGTGTAGACGGACAGAGCGGGGAGAAGCAGGTGTTTGGGAGGAGGATGGGACGGGTGGAAGGGACCCGAGAGTCTGACTTTGGATCTGCTGAGTCGGAAGGCTGCTGGGACGTTCAAGTGGGGAGGTCAAGCAGGGAGGCCGCAGGCACGTGCTCCGTGGAGAGGAGAGTTCGAGGCCCGGGAGAGAAGTCTGGAGCTGGTCCGTCATACGGAGAAGACGCGAAGCCAGGAGTACAAGAAGCCTGAGGAGGCAAGGGGGCTGGGGCTGGAAGCTCACGGGATCCCACCGTTCACTGCTCAGACTGCGCACGAGCCTGCGGGGAGTCGGAGGAGGGCAGGGCTCGAGGGCAAGAGGACACCCGCAGGGCGCAGCGGGAGCGAGGTGGGAAGACCGGCAAGGCCCACACTGGCTGCCGAGTGCTGCCGCGAGGCCCGGTGAGCCCGGCAAGCGGCCCGGGGATCAGCACCAGCGGGCTGGGGACCAACCAGCCCAGAGCTCTGTTCGGGGCGCGGGGGAGGGAAGCGGGCTGGAGAGAGTTGAGAACGAGGTTAGAACATGCAACAAGCCTGGACGATTCTTCCCGAGGCCTGGCCGGGTGAGAAGGATGCAGGTGAAGGGGGCTCTGGGGAGGTTCACACTTTTTACTTCTTTACATGGACCGCGGCTAACTGACCTGCGCTGGCTGCCCGGTGAAAAACCACGGAGCTCCTGTTTGAGTGCCACGTGCCATCAGTGGCCATCTAGGAGCCTTCCAGGTTCTTGCACCGTCCAGAAATGGATTTTGTGTAGTATCAGTGTGAACGAGTCTGTGCTGGTGACCGCAAGAGGCAGCCACGTAAACTAAGGCTTTTCTCTTTGCTTGCAAGGAGCGTGACAGACAGGGTTGGCTTAAACCTGAAGCAAACGGCACTTTGGTCGTGGCCTCGGGAAAAGGAGCCCGTGAGAGAGCGCGGCGGCAGGACGCTTTAGACGAGACGCAGAGCGGGGGAGGCACGACAGAAGCCCCGTGGGTCTGGCTGGTCTGACTCCTGATGCTGCCGAGGGTGCCTTCTGCCCCAAGTTGCTAAGGAGCCTTCTGCTGGCATCAGAACGGCAAGGTCATGGCTTTCGTCAGCGTTTCAAACTGTGTACTGTTTGGAGGGCCCTCATTTTAAAGTTTGGATCTCTGAAAGCTGTATCTGCATTTCAGGGAAAAGCAAAGCGGAATTGACTGTGGTCTTCTGGATCTCAGCCCCAGGGGGAGGGAATGACCCTTCCAGACAGATGGGAAGAGAAATAGGAAGGCCTCGTCCTAAGGCAGCGGGAGACGGTTTCCCAACTGCTGCCCCGGCTGGGAAAGGGAATGAGTGCAAGGCCTGGTGGGGCTGGGGGAAGGGGGAGACACACTGAGTTACGGCCCCTCCTTCGGAATCTTTCTGGAGAACATGTCAGTTCTATATAGGTGGGGTGTTTCTGTGTGGCCTTGGTCATCGCTACAAACCCAGGTGTTAGGAGAACCCGGGGAACAAAACAGGTGCTTTTAGTAGTTATTTCCCCCAGATCCTGCTTGTCCTGATGCCACACACGCTCCTGGGAAGATCTCACCCACAGTCATGACTTCAGTTCCCATCTACTTCCAAAGATCTATACCTCCAGTCGTAGTTTTGAGTTCTAGACCGCCTAAATTGTCCTCCTACAGGCTGTCACACTCACGAGGTCCTAAATGAATGCGTCCGTCTTCTCCTCCTGTCCTGAGGGCTTTGCCTCCCCACGATCTGCACTTGACCCTCAAAAGCCAATCCACCACCAGGTCCAAACCACCCCCACTCCAGCCCACCGCAGCGGGGCCATCCCTCTGGGCTGCTGCAGCCCATCCCTCCCGGGCCCCCCTCCAGCCCAGATGCGATAGTCTTTCTAAAGGGAAGCCTTATCACACGACTCCCTGCTTGTGATCCCACACATGCCCTCCTGGGGCCTGCAGGAGGGAGTGGTACACCCAGGGTCCTAGGGGAGAGTTCGTGATCTGCACGCCTGCCAAGAATCCCCCCACACTCCGTCCTTCAGACATTACTGTGTCTTCCGGGTTCCTTCTGGATTCATGTGCCTTTCCTTATAGCGACGCACGCCAGCTCTTCCTCTTCGTCCGGCCAACTGGTGGTAATCCTCAAACTCACAGCTTCAACCTTAGACATGACTCCCTGTGGTTGCTAACCTTTCCGTGAAGGTGCCCCCACCGTGGGTGACAAGAGCCCCTTACTTGCCACAGTGCTTGTCCTTCTTGTTATGGCCTGGCCTGTCCACTGGACTCCGGGGCTTGAGTTCTGTGATGCGGGGCCACTTGGTCCGCTCATCTCGTGAGGGTCACCTCACGAGCACAGTCCTCGGCGGCTGCACAGGGGCCCCGCTGAGAAGGACCCTGTGCTTGGGCTCCAAGGCTCTGCTGCCATTTTGAAATTTTCATTTTTGAACAAGGGAGCCCTCGTTGGCCCAGCGTGGCATCCGCAGCGCCTGGCACGGAGTCTGGTAACTGGAGACGCTCCATGTTCGTGAACTCATTAAAGGCACGTTGCCCTATGACTGTCCCTTGTCTTTAACCCTTTCCTCTCCTCTAGTTCTTTCCCTAGGGCAAGCACACGTGTTCTCTGTTAGAAACAAAACAGAGAAGGAGCTTCCTCTTCCACCGTCCCCTGCCCCAGTGCACCTCCCCCTCCAGCCTGCTCTCGGCTGCCCGACCTCTCCAGAGAGTGGTTCAGGTGTGAGGTCTCAGTAACCCAGCACGACCCTGGCTCCTGTCCACACCGTTCTATTGCCCTGGTTCTCCACCGGACAACTCTGCCCCCAGGGGACCTGTGGCAACGTCTGCAGACATTCGTGGCTGTCACGACTGGGGAGGCCGCTGCCAGCATCTAGCTCAACGTCCCACCCTGCACACGCCTGTCCCTCACGACACAGGACGAGCCGGGCCGTGGGACAACAGTGATGAGTCAGGAATCAGCTCCTGCCAAGGTCACTGAGGATTCACTGCCAAATCCGGTGGTTTTTTAGAGCCCTCGTTTTACCTGACCTTTCTCTATCGTGTGGCGCCTTTGCCTAACAGGGACTTCTTGAAGCTTCTTCTCTCCTGGTTTTCAGCGCCCTCACGCCTTCTTCCACACCCTTAGCTCCTGCTTCCCAGTGGGTGGCATGCCTGGGGAGGGCCCCAGAGGTGCCCTGTCCTGGGGGTAGCTTCAGAAGCAGCCCTGTATGTACCCAGCATGGGTCTGCCACCTGTCAGGCGGGGGCCTTGGAGGAGCCGGCCTTCTCCCCGCGCCCCAGCCTCTCGTGCCCGTGTGGCAGAGCCAACGGGCCCTCCGGATGCCCGTCTCCGCAGGCAGATGGCCTAGACTTCTGGTGCTCAGAGTGGACAAAGGAAGAGGGAGGTCAGGGAGGCCCCAGTGAGACTCCCTTCTCCGCTAACAACCTTCAGGGGCGACCCTGCACTCAGAATAAAACTCACACTCACCCCTCCCCGTGCCCTGCGGCGTGAGTGTGAAAGGCCCCCAGAGCTTCTGGCCTTCACTCTTCCTTGTTCCTCTTGAGAACCCAGCACGCGTCCCCGGTCTGGAGAAGCGGCAGGGCCTCCTCGGACGCCACCAACAGAGCTAGCAGCGCCCCCTGCTGGGATCCCCCCTCTTGATCACGGCCTCACCCTGACAGCCATGCTACCCACTATGACTACCTTTGCAACCAGACCAAGAATCCTTCACAGGCAAATCATGCCTTTTTTATCTGTTTCTAGACTTGGGATGGCGCCCGGCACACAGGAGTGGCTCCACAGATTTTTGATGACTCAATCAATGAGTAATACTTCAAGAGTTGTGTCATGGGGATGGTCTGGGCCCTACACAGCGGTGGCCCGGCCACTGAAGAGGTTCCTCTGGGAAGAGTGAACAGCACTTCTGCTTTTATGCCTCAGGGCTCTGCCCGGCTACTCTTTCTCTCCACCGGGAAGGCAGAACAACTCTTAACATTACCAATCCATGCACCCCACTCTTTCCAGGAATTTCAGTCAAGATTCAATTTTCTTCCTCTCCCTCATTCCCCCCAAGCTATTAACAGATAGCCTCATTCTAGCATGGAAAGAGCCCAGAGAGAAGAAAATGGACTGGGGTCCAGAGCCTGCCTCCTGGCCCGGCTCCACCATTAACTGCAAGGTCACTTGGGCACATTATGGCGCTGGGCCTCTGCTCCGAGTCCCACCATCTGACAGGTGGTTGTAACCACAAGCTAGCCTGCCTGCTGCCCAGAAGTGCGGAGAGGCCCAAATGAGAGATTTTTAAAAATCCCTTTTAAAAGCAGAAGGCATGAAATTTTATTTTGGTAACTTGGCAAGAGTCTCTGACCTCAAATAGATGAATAGGTTCCTCTTAAGAAAGAAGTGTTTTTGGCTTTGCCCACTTGGCTCTGGCTCCATTGTGAGGGCCCATGGCCAAGCTCAGGCATCGTGAGGTTAAAAACCAGAGAAAACACTCAAATAATGTTGGAGTTGAAATCCATTTGGAACGAACAAGGGGACTGGGTGTTTTGTTGTGCATCAGACCCATTTAAAAAGAACCCAAAACAGTACAAAAATGGAGAGTCTAGGGTCCCATGGCTGACTTGGTAGAGTGCATGACTCTTGACCTTGGGGTTGTAAGTTCAAGCCCCCACACTGGGTCTAGAAGTTAAAGGCAAATCTAACAAAAAACCAAAAAGCCTACATAGCGAATACTCCAGTGTTACTGGTATTATTAGGCATAAACCCCACCTTAGCAATAGGGAAGATTTCACGTTGAAAGAGTATCTGAGTTGTTACAATAGGAGTTAAGATAGCTAACGAAGTCAACCAAAGAATACACTCATTTCAACATGGCCATCTTGACATGAGGAATCAATCAAAACAAAGGCTACAACAATGTGATAGCAAAAGATAAGGAATGAGGGAATAAAAAAAGCCCACTGTTCTACCACATTAAGTAGCTGAGGAGATCTGGTCATCTTTAGCTTAATTTTTATCTGTCCAGCCATCTGTCCATCCATGCATGAGTGAATCCTTCTGTCTGTCCAGCCATTACATACAAGATATTGGTCTAGGCCTTCCATTGGCCATCTTAATAGATACACAGTCTATCAGTTCTTAGAGAGGATGCAACAGTCATCTACATGAATCCCAGTGAAAAAGACAGTCATCTCATCTGTCACCTCTGGCTGTTTGACAGAAGCTGCCAGGAGCTGTGTTAAGAAGGATTCTGAAGCCTGCCCACATCTTTATGACTAGTCCTGCTGCCCATAACTCCTCAAGTTATCATAATTCATGAGCCCTATGTTCCCCGGCAGAATATGGATGGAAAGATCATGGTATGGAAAGTCTGCCTCTTTGATTAAGCTGTTCAGGTTCAGGAAAACCAGATGGGAAGGAGACGCCTGCTTTGGTTGTCACACATAACAAATCTGGGGATCGAGAGAGTGACAGATAATGGTCACTTGATAAGACTGTCACTGTGCCATTGCTTTTTAACGGTAGAAGCTCAAACGACACACAGTGGTCTAACCAAGAAGAATAAGCCCAGAAAAATATTCAGATGATGTCCACACAATATTCTCCATGTCACAAAAACCCATCTTCTCCAATCTTTTCTGGGAGTCCCCAGTTAGTTTTTAATATGCCCTGCCATTATCATTATCAAACGGCATTGGCCACGCTCTTTTTATGCCTTATCCCCTTCACTGAGGGCTCTTGCCTTCACTGCCGGGAAAGCCACTCGACAACACTTGGTCGCTTGACTGCAAATGGATGCCCCCCCAGTGTGAGGGCACGGGTGTTCGTGTCCATGGAGCTGATCCTGTGCAAGACCTCTGGGGGGCTCAGGACATGTCTACCAAGCATACCCACAACTGTCCGAGTCTCAGCGAAACACCTGACTTGCTGTCCTTACTCTCTAAAGAATATTATTTTTTTAAAAGATTTTATTTATGTATTTGACACAGAAAGAGAGATCACAAGTAGGCAGAGAGGCAGGCAGAGAGAGGCGGGGAAGCAGGCTCCCTGCTGAGCAGAGAGCCCGATTTGGGGCTCAATCCCAGGACCCTGAGATCATGACCTGAGCCGAAGGCAGAGGCTTAACCCACTGAGCCACCCAGGTGCCTCAAGAACATTAATTTTGAGGGACACAGACCA
>ML108249.1:0-19471 GCA_003697995.1 Taxidea taxus jeffersonii | reverse complement strand
GTTGAGCCTCCGCCTCTTGGTTTTGGCTCAGGTCGTGACCTCACGATCGTGCGATGTACACGAAGGAGATCAGAATGTCCTTCTCAATCAAGTTTTTTGTCAAATAGGCAGTTTGAAAACTTCTACGGAAGTGATTAGTGTTTAAAAGAAAACGTTCTGTATTGTATCTTGGCATTCTTTTTTTCCCTCAAAGATTTTATTTATTTATTTGAGACAGAGAGAGAGAGAGAACGAGCGAGCTAGCATGAGTGGGGGGCGGGGCAGAAGGAGAGAGAATCTCAAGCAGACTCTCCACTGGGCACAGAGCCCGACGTAGGGCTCGATCCCACAACCCTGAGATCACAACCTGAGCCGAAACCAAGAGTCAGATGCTTAACCGACTGAGCCACCCGGGTGCCCCATGTACCTTGACATTCTATTATTAATAAGTTATTAAGCAGCTATCATGTGACCTATGATGTAAATTTCTGACAATTTTTCACTAATTTCTTAAGTACTCTGAATCTGAGATTACATACAGGCTTAGAAAAAAAAAAGAGGCAGTTTATTTTGTTTTTGCCTGGACTAAGCCATACGGGTTTACAGCTCCTTCAAGGAAGACGCCTGAGTGATTCCTGGTCGCACTGCTTGCTGAGTGTGGGGTGAGAATCGGATTTCACAGGCCGTGGTCCCAAATGACTCTGCTCATTAAGGGCTGTCAAGAAAGGGGGCAAGGTGACCCCCGTGAGCCGGGGGTGGGCGGGGCTGCTGCTCCATGGAGGTGCTGGGCTCAGAAAACAGCCTCTGAGCCAAAGCTGCCCGCCCAGCTTCCATGAGAACAAAGGCGACACCAGGTCACTAAGGGGGGTGTGCGGAGGGCTCCCCTTGCGTGGGACGCAGGCCGCTTCTGGGGATGGACCAGGCACGCGGCAGAAACATCGAGTGGGGAAGTTCAGGAGGGCAGCTCCCGCATGGTCCATTAACACACAAGAAGATGCAACTGTCTAGCTGAGCATCTTTGAGGACGGAGCCTGGTGAGTTACAATATGATGATGAACAAAAGGCGGAAAGTCGTAAGTCAAAAAGAGGGCTGGATTTCAGAGAGTTAAAAACTCCTTGCAACACAGTGATCATCTGTCAGCAGGCACTACTTGTCTATCTGCCTGCATTCTTTTTTTTCCAAAGGAACCAACAAGGTTTCCCGGTTTGAAGAACTATTGTTTTAATGATTCGATGGGCAAAGGACATGAAATTTTCATGATCCCACTTCCTAAAATAGAAGCATATTCACTGATATTTCAAAGGAATTGCCTTTAGAATCAGAGGGAAAAGCGATTTTCCTGGATTTGTATCTTTGGATCATTTTTTTTCTGTTCATAGTCTATTTAGTGAGCATATATATGCAATTTCCGAGGGTATTATAAAAATCTTTGCATTGTGAAACGGACATAATGAAGATAAATAAAATGAATTACTCTTATTAGCATTCTGCACGGGCTCTGAGAGGTATTTTTGCCAGTAAGTGAAGATGTGCGGGGACCCACACTTCTCAGCTATAATCCAGTTCTGCTTCTTAGGTTTTCGGGGCCGTGTGTGGGCCAGCTCTCTATGGGAGAAAAATCACATTTAATCAAACCCAAAGCCCATTTTGGCGGGCGAGGGGGAGAGAGCACGTCATACATTCCGGAGACGGGAAAGGCCAACTTCTCCACGGAAACAAGGGACAAGTTAATCTTAAGGATAAACGATGAGAGCTTCATTCCTTTGAGTGATATAAATATGAGAATGGGCGAACTCTAAACCCAGGCACCAGCCAACCAACCTTTCGAAGTCCCTGCTCAAGTCTTCAAAATGATGGATGAGACTTGATCACATGTGAACTCGTAGGATAGGGACACAGCTCTTCCTTGGGCATTTCATTTAAATGTTTTGCTCTCTAAGCAGGATCGGGGAGGAAACTGTGCCCACGAAAAGAACCCACCAATGCCCCTTTTCCACGGGCCTTCTGATTACTGAAAATGTTCCTCAAAGATTTAATCCAAAACCTCTGTTTCAAGGCCTTTTCCTTTCAGGCACGGATCTAGGGAAATAACGAACAATATGACTTCTCAGGCTTCGAATCAAATCACTGGCCTGTGTCTTCCGGCGAGAAGTGAATATGTTTCTCCCCTTTTTTGAGGGAGATGAATTTTTTTTTTTACAGTTTTTATTTAAGTTCCAGTTAGTTTACATGCAGTGTAATGTTAGTTGTAAGTATATTATCTTTTAGCACTGACTGGGGGCAGGGAAAGTGGCTTAAAATTCTAGTGTAGGCAAGTAACGCTGTGATGAACTTGGTTAGCAGCTTAATTTCTTTTGAGCTCAGATTTCTTATCTATAAAACGACAGGTGTTCTAGGCAGTGACAGGACTGTCCACGGGGGCACTCTAAATCTATTTCTTTTTCAGATCGGGAAGACGCCACTGCGAAGTAGGTGGAGAAACTCACAAGTCTCAAGATACAGCCACGGAGCCCATAGTCAAAGAAAAAAAAAATGAATAAGCCAATTTGGAAGCACTAGGCTAGATTTTGAGGTGGAATTCCATGCAACACAATTCTCTTTCTTCCTTTTTTTTTTTTAAATTTATTTGACAGATAGAGAGATCACAAGTAGGCAGAGAGGCAGGAGTGAGAGAGGGAGAAGCAGGCTCCCCGCTGAGCAGAGAGCCGGATGTGGGGCTCGATCCCAGGACCCTGAGATCAAGACCTGAGCCGAAGGCAGCGGCTTAACCCACTGAGCCACCCAGGCGCCTCCACAATTCTCTTTCACCTGAAGATTGAAAGTTGCTCTGAGCGTTCTCACGACGATTTAACTCCGTTTATTTATTGCCTCCCGGTAAGCTCACAAATGGCTGGGAGAGATCTTTTCCTGGATAACAGTATGATAGAAATGACACATCCTTCGGTTTGTAAGGGGATCAAAAGATTGAAGGTGAGAAAAAGAATATATCGCAGGAAAAGTGCTCTGACAACTCAAGTTTGAGTTGTTCCCCTTAATGCGCTGGTTTTGGAGAAAAAGACTCTGAGTCAAATGTTTGGATGATCCAATATTTACATTATCCCTGCCCATCCCCTATCTTTGGGGACTATTTTAAAGGAAAAAAATGGGAAGATCAATAGTCTAAAAGAAATTCACACCAATTGAAAAAAAAAAGAAAAAGTGCTCCAGAAGGACCCACCCTTTTCCCCACACAACTTGCCCTTAGCATCTCTTTCCCGGAGGAAACCTGACAACAATGAGTATGCCTTGACCAGCTTGTCTTAGTTCTTATAAAGGAGGGATGATTATCCAGCTGCATTTTAAAAAAGATTTTATTTATTTATTTGGCAGAGAGAGAGAGAGAGATCACAAGTAGCAGAGAGGCAGGCAGAGAGGGAGGGGGAAGCGGGCTCCCCGCTGAGCAGAGAGCCCGATGTGGGGCTCGATCCCAGCACCCTGGGATCACGACCGGAGCCGAAGGCAGACGCTTAACCGACTGAGCCACCCAGGCGCCCCTCTCCAGCTACATTTTAAGTGACCCTTAGTACAGGGCCATGCACATAGCAGGTGCTTAGTCAGTACTTACGACAGAATCAATCTGTTGGAGCTGAGATTCCACGGTCTCCATCAGTGACGTGTGACTCTGGGAAGCTGACCTTGTACCCACAGAAAACAAGCTTGTTCCGCTTAAGGCCCACTGCTCCCTTCCGGGATCTCTCATTTGTGCTTAAGTCAGTTCTTTTCTTGAAGTGGAGGCAGTGTTTATTTGGGGTCTCTTTTTTTCTCTAATCGCAATTCTTCTGATTTCGGTGAGTTGCTTTACTGAGCTGGACCTCTGGAGCAATTCATGCACTGATGCACGTGGTGACACTCGCCCCAACACAGAGGGTGCCAGACCCTGCGCGTGGTCCGCTCCCCTCAGGGAGACCATGCCCTCTGCCTTCCAACTGCCAACCGGCTGCCTCCTTCCTTCTCTTTTGTTTTGGACAGACGAAAACTGTATATACTTAAAAGGTACAGCGTGAGGTCTTGATACACATATACCTTGTGAAAGGATTATCGCAAACTAATTGACACGTCCTGCACCTCCCATCACAAGGCACCTTTCTGTGGTGCCTGCTGAGATCACTCGAGATCTGCTCTCTGGGGGCAGGACGCTATAGGACGCGTTACTATTAACTCGAGCCGCCACTCCGCTCATCGTGTGCCAGAACTTACTCATCTCTTGACTGAACGTTTGCGCCTTCTGAGCAATTCCTCTCCTTTGCCCCCCACTCCCCCGCTTCTGGTAATTAATTGCCCCTGTCACTCGGTGTTTGATTGGTTTTGATTTTTAAGATTTGACATGTACGTGGGGCCCCCGGGGGGCTCGGCTGGTTGAGCATCCTACTCTTGATTTTGGTTCAGGTCATGGTCTTGGGGTCGTGAGATCGAGCCCCGCATCTGCACTGGGTGGGAGCCTGCCGAAGATTTTCTCTCTTCCTCTCCCTCTGCCCCCCAACCCCCTGCTTGGACTCTATCTCTTAAAAAAAAAAAAAAAAGGGAGAGAGAGACTCCACATATGAGTGAGTTCATGCAGTGCTTGACTTCCCGTGTCTGGCTTATTTCACTTGGCAAAATGTCTTCCAGGGTCATCGTTGCGGTAATGGAAGGATTTCCTTTTTTTTTTAGGCCAAACAATATTGCACTGAATGTATATCCCACAATTTCTGTGTATATTGTGTATATTCCACAATTTCTGAGGAGTCTTTTAATCACATCTGTTTCAGATAGGATGGTCCCTTTGGTATGACTGGGGCCATGACCAGAACAACCATCCAATAGAGAAGACCTGCGACAGATGCTGGCTCCGTGTAGTGTGACTAAGCTGCTGTGCTCATCAAATATTTCAGCTGCTCCTTCTCCTTTTCCAGCCTCTCCTGCAGCTGGACTGGGGTCAGGAGCCGAGTTCTGATTAGTGGCTCATGAGTGGAAGCAATGTGTATATCTCTTCTCTCCCCTCTTCCCTTGCTGTGGGAGCCATGTGTTCTAGAAGCGTGTGATGGCTGGCTGCATGATGGAGAGGCCATCTGATCTGCCTTAGGCTTTCCTCCAGTGAAAAATAAACCACCAATAAACCTCAAGCCATTGGGATTTAGGATTTATCTGTTAGGGCGAAGAGCCTTACTTATTCTGAGTAGTAAGAGTCTAGTATAATATAACACTCAAATTCACAGTGAGAGGGAAGAAACCAGTGTTCACTATCCACTACAAGTGAGAGAATTACTCATTTAGAGCTCTTGATGACCTTGGGTGGGAGGTCCATCTTACAGATGTGGAAACTCAGGCTGGACAGGAACACACTCAGTAAATGGAGGATGGAGCTTCCAATCTAAGGTTCATAGGCTTCAAACGCTGGATTACTCTGTCTACGAGACCCCTGCTTTCCAAACAGCAATGTGTATCAGAATCACACTTGTTACAATGAAGATTCCTGGGTCCCATCCTCAGAAGTTCTGATTCAGAGTCTCGGTGGGGCCTGGAAATATGCATTTCAGCAAGTTCTCAAGTGATGCTAATGCTGCTGACCCACGGACCACACTGTAGGAACCCCCCCACCTCCTCCCCACTGGACGCCCTTGCTTCCCACATTTCATCAGGCAGGAGCATCTCTAGACGCAACCCTCTGTGTCAAATGTTTTAGCTCTTCCTACTGCTTGGACAGTGTTACTGAAATGCAAGAAAAAGCCCAGTTAAGCCCAAGATGAAGGTAAATCTCCTATCCCTTCTTCCCTCCATGGTTTACCTCTCCCTCTGCAGGACATGCGCACACACAAGACGGAGCCCCTGGTCTAGCACTCTGCCGCCGCCCCACACAATCCCTGTCCAACCACAGGCCCTTGGGATGGAAATCCTGTTCACCATAAAAACAAAACCAAACGAAACTCTTTGCTCGGCATGTCTGCTTCAGATGGGGAAGTCTGTCTGGGATTTGGAAGGTCTTTTTCTCTTTGCTCTTTATCGTTTCTAGGGTTATTAGCTCAGTTTCTTCTCCTACAAGAAGGGACCCCAAGAGCAGCCCCCTTGCCGGGTGGAGGCGAAGATGACCAGCTGAGGTCCTGAGGGGGAAAGCGTGTTATCCACAGAAAGGCCTCTGGAGCCTTAGAAGATCTTATGTCAGGGACCATCACCCTGAGTGGTCATCTCTCCATGGAGACAGGCTGAGTCTTCTCTTACTTAGCCAAATAGCCCAAGAAACAGGGCGTTTCTTTCTGCCATCTGTTAAAATGAATGACAAACAAGAATAATCCTTGCAGATCACCCCCCTAACAATCAGGACAAGAACTGCTGAACAACTAAAAGGGCGGTTAACAACTTAAGGTGTAGCCTGACACAGAGCAGCTTAGAAGATCGACCCATTCTCTGCTTCTTCTGTAGGGGAAAGCAGTGGCCCCCCTCTCCAGCCCAGCACCCCGGATTTTGAAATGCGGCTGGAGTAAGCAGCTATTCAAAAAAAGTTTGGAACAGAAAACAAAGTAAGACTCCTGAACCCCCACGACGGTCCCCTTTTCCTTTTTTAAACCTTTGCAAGTTTTAAACACAGACAGATTCTGTTTTTGCAGAGGAGGCTTACTCTATCACCGGAAAACGGCACGGGCAGCCGGGATGGCTGTGAGAGAGACACACACACACACACGCACGCACGCGCGCGCAGCACTGGGGCACCAGTCAAGATGTGGCTTTGTTCCCTGACATCCTGCACAAGGCTTGCAAACTGCGATGCCTTGCCTCCTGAATGCACATACGTGCACGTGCACCCCGGGCGAGGGCACCATCCGCACCATGTGCACCCCCTGCACCCTGGGCACCCTGCGCGTGCACGGGGCTCCAAAACTCCATCTGGGTGACAAGATGTCAAAAACTCTGTCTTTACCGCATTTCTTAAAGCTGGAGGTGGGGGTGGGAGAGCAAGGGTCCCTGCGACTCTGCAAGGCTCTGCGACAGGTCAGGGGCCTCAGGTTCCATGATGGGTGTGGCTCAAGCCCCAAGGCCACAACCTCCGCCCCTGAGCTCTTGAAGTTATATTCCCCCTCCGCCCAAGAAGCCTCCCGTCAAATCTCTCCAAGACAGCCTTCGCAGCTTTTATTAACAACAAAACGCAAAACATGGTTGCCCCTTTTCCATCAGACAGTCCTGTAGCCCCAACTCAGCACCTTTCATGAGATGGCAGCCTTTCTGAAAGGCTTTTAAAAGGATTTTCTATTTTGTGCAGCGAGTTAATGGGAGATGTCAAGCATCTGAGCGACTGGATGGGTCTACGCGTTTGCTATGCAAATGCTGCACAAAGAACCACGTCCACTCAGTGTCAGTGTGGCGACTCGGACCCCATTTCAGTTTGCTTTAGGGGTTGTCTTGGAAGGCACAGAGAAAGCCCACCAGCCTGAATGATGCCCAGCCGGGCTTTGTGGCTGGGAAGCTGTACTCTCATGCCCTCCCTCCCGGGTCCCCTCCAGGCTGGGCTCCATGCCAGCACCACCACCACCGCTGCCAAGGCCAAGATGCCAGGGATGACCATGATGGAGCTGGCTGCAAGGGCCAGGTCCACCAAGGAAGCACCTAGACTGCTCTCGGGTCTACTTCCCTCCCTCTCTTATTGGTGTGGTGACTCACAGCGGCTCGTGTCTAGGGCTACGAGTCAAAGCTGAACGGAATTTATAGACCTCTGAGTGTTATCTTTATTTTTGGGGTGTGCTTTTCCAGCAGCAGCAGCAATTACCTGGCCTGGGGAGATGCTGGCTCCCACTTAGCATGGGTCCTTAGATTTTGGTGGGGGGAGGGGAGATGCCGTGGGCCACCTTGGAAGGAGGCGCCGTGCATCAGACTCAGGGTAGCGATTTTCCCGAATCATAAGCAGCACGCGAGCTACAGTTAGAAGCGGGAATTACTGTCTTTTATTGCCTGTGCCGTGAGCATAAAAAATGGATTTCAATTTTCTGCCTTGAGCCAGACCTAATCCTCGGTACATATGACTTTATATTCTGCTTATGGTGACTTCAGTTGTGAAGCACCTGGCAGCATAAAATACGGATTTAGCCTACTCTCTCTCTCCACCATGTCATGACATTCTGCATAAGCGCGAATCACATCCCAGGTTGCAGGGGGATGGGCAGGACTAATGTTTTCCCAGCGGCCCCACCTGGTTCACTGCCTCCTGCCCCCACAAAGACAGCGGCTTGCTAAGTGATGGGAAGAAACCGTCCCTGATGAGGAGGAGAGGCGGAATTTTCGTACTTGTCCAAGGAGGGTCCTACTTCCGATCTGGACGTGCCGCTTAGCGCTGGTTTTCATGTCTGAAGTGTATGTTCAAACTATCAAGGACCAGCAGGTGCTTTAATCTGAGATCCTCCTGATTCCTAGACTCAGGGACACTGAGGAAAAGCAGCAGCTGCAGGCAGGTCTCTGTAACTTCACGTGGCCTTCTGCAGCCTTCTGCCTGAATTCCTGAGACCATGCGCTCTTTTTAGGAACGTGGTAGGTTGCTTTAATGATCAATCCACATAAATAGCTACATTCAAATGAATTTGGATTCTGTAAGATGTTAATTCCAAATTGCTACCGGTAGATACATGCAGCACTCTCACGTTTATTTATTTATTTTTTTTAAGATTTTACTTATTCATTTGCAAGAGAGTGAGCACACACACAAGCAGAGGGGAGGGGTAGAGGGAGAAGCAGGCTCCCTGCTGAGTGCGAAGCTGGACATGGGGCTCCATCCCAGGACCCTGAGGTCGTGACCTGAGCTGAAGGCAGATGCTTAACTGACTGAGCCACCCAGGCGCCCCCCAACATTTATGTTTACAACAATAGTAATACTCCTTTCTCAGATCTCTCCCCGAGATCCCCGTGCACTCCCCCGAGAATGTAGGGCTATGGTCCACAGAAGAGAAATGATAGCTTCCAGGTCTCAGATCAAAACCAGGCACCCAGGCTACGATATGGTTCTTGGGCTGAATTTAGTCCATAAATATATTCTGCTTGCTCTGTACCGTGTTTTACAAATTTGGAACTTTTGTTTTTAAAAAAAAAAACAACCCAGATTTTTTTTCAGAGGATCTAAAAAACTAGTCCTTGGGACGCCTGGGTGGCTCAGTTGGTTAAGCGGCTGCCTTCGGCTCAGGTCATGATCCCAGCGTCCTGGGATGGAGTCCCACATCGGGCTCCTTGCTCAGCAGGGAGCCTGCTCCTCCCTCTGCCTCTGCCTGCCTCTCTGTCTGCCTGTGCTCGCTCTCTCTCTCTAACTAATAAATAAAATCTTTAAAAATAAATAAATAAAAATAAAAAACTAGTCCTTTATGTCTGCAAAACAACAGGGGCTTAAGTGGAACAGCACCAGTGCCTTTAGATAAGTAGATAAGGGGTGGACTTCCCATGCTGCCCCCGTTCCCAGCAGTCTCTGTTCACCGTCTTAGAAACGCCTGCCTCACTCCTGTTCACTATCTGGCTGGCCCCGACATGCATTTGAGGTTTCTGGCCCTTTTCCTAGTTCGACCCACTTTGCACCTCCCCAGATGTTATGCGTTGAATCATGTCTCCCCAAAATTCGCATGTCGAAGTCCTAACCCCAGGAGCTCAGACTGTGACCTGATCTAGAGACAGGGTCTTTGTAGAGATAACCAAATTAAAACAAGACTGGCACGGGGGCCCCCACCGATATGACCACTGTCCTTATGGAAAGGGAGAACTTTTGACACAGAGACACGCTCCCAGGAAGAAGTACAGATGAAGGGCAGATTGGGGCAAAGTGTCCACAAGCCAAGAAATGCCAGCAGATGCCCAGCAGCCAGGGGAGAGGCATGGGACAGATGCCCATTCATGGCCCTCAGAAAGAACCAAGCCCGCAGACACCTCGGTCTTGACGTCTAGCTGCCAGAACTGGGAGGCAGTCAGGTTCTGTGGTCTAAGCCGGTCAAATCTCTGGTATGCGGTTATGGACGCCCAAGGAAAGCAATACTCCAAGTAGCTTAAATTAAGTATCTTCGTTTGATTGGTCGGGGTCAAATCATGGGCGCCTAGACAGAACTCTGGGATGTGTCTGGTGCAGAGAGAGGACATCACAAGGAAAGACATCCTTCCCCAAACCGAGCAAGGCTTCCAAAGCTTCCCCACAGAGCTGTCTCCAATTACAGGTCGGGCTGTGCCCGCTCCAGCTCGGAGGGTGCTGTGGAAGACTGGTCAATCCTGACTGCAAAGAAGATGAAGGCCCTTCGTGGTGGGGGGCGGGGGCAGGCTGATAATGAAAGTGAGAAGAGGTGTGTTCAGGGAGCAAGTGTGTCAGGGAAGCACATGGCCTCTGTCCTCACGCCTGTGTGTGTCTAGATTACACGCTCTCTCATGCACTGTGAGACGCCTGCCGTTTGATTTTCCTTCCCAGGCTTCTGCTCCCCTGTCTGATCTGAACGTTCTGGAGGGGACTGGAGGGCCCGGAGGAGAGGGTCTCGGTGGGAGAGGGCAGAGCTGGCTAGGTCTAGAAAGCTGGCTGTCCCCAAGGAAAGGCCTAAGTACACGGGTCACGTTCGGGCGTCTTAGCTCCTCCCTTTTAAAACAAGCAGTCCTGGGTGCTTGGGTGGCTCAGTGGGTTAAGCCTCTGCCTTCTGCTCAGGTCACAATCTCAGGGTCCTGGGATCGAGCCCCGCATCGGGCTCTCTGCTCAGCAGGGAGCCTGCTTTCCCCCCTCCCCCTCCATCTGCCTCTCTGCCTACTTGTGACCTCTCTCTGTCAAATAAATAAATAAAATCTTCAAACAAAAAAAAAACCAAGCAGTCCTAGTGACTTACAGGACAACTGACCTAGAGGGTGTCTCGGAGATGACAGCACACTGTTTTGGGGCATCACGCTTCTCTTCAGTCCCTGAGAATCCCATTCCCAGGGGCCCTGTGCTCTAGCTTCTGGGGAGACTTTCACTTCCAGGGCCGGTCAGCGCCCCAGGCTGCAAAGTGGAGAAGGGCCAGAGGGCAGATCAGGCTGACCGCTCCTAGGGTTCAGGTTGAAGGGCCTGGAGAGGAGACCCAGAGGGGAAGCAGTGGGGTCTTGCACTCGGGTGGGACTCCCGGGTTGGGGAGGTGAGAGACTGCCCTGAGCTTGCACACTTTCACAGACCAGAGGTCACCAGAGATGAAAAGTCCTCCTCATCTAGCTTGAGAGGGGCCCTTAGATCTGTGGGCTGCACACTTTTTGAGAAGTCCATCAAGAAAATCTAGGCAGTCACCCCCCCCCCGCTCCCCCCCCCCCGTACACCCTTTCTTTTAGCTACCTCCTAGGACCCTTGCTTTCATACACCATGTGGGTTGTAATACAGGAGCAATCAGCTTAAGAAGAATGATACAGAATAAATTTAAATAGTCTGTTACCTTTCTCCTCCAACCCCCGCTGTCCAGTGGATGGGCTCGCTCACCCTTGGTTCTCTGCACCCACCCTGAGTCTGTATACATAAGGTGCAAAGCAATGTGCACCCAGTCGACCGTGTTCATGTCTCAAGGGCAGCCTGCACTTCTCATCCCGCAACTGACGGAAAAAGTTATTTACTGTCAAAACATCCAGATGACTCACTGATTGAGGTTTCGGACAGTGTGCCCGATGGCATCAATGAGAACACATTTCTGGAAGAACGATGTATGTGCATTCTTATGGACAGACTCTGCCTTAATGCTTGACATTGTTTTACTGGGTGCTTCTGCTTCCCACTCCCCAAGTTGGGATTATTCTTGGAATGCTGCATTGTTAGTTTGTTTGTTTTTTTATACTATTAAAACTGACAGGCTAAAATTACGTTTCGTTTCTTACTTGTCACTCCCGGAACACTGCAGACTTGGCTATGTGCTTTTCAAACCATGTAAGATTTCCAGCACGATTATCCGACCTCCAAGAGACAAAGAATGCCACAGCTCTGTAGCTTCAAACTCTAACTCTAATAGAATGTAGATTCCTACATTCTTATTAGCTACTTTTTTTTGGTAATAAAGTTCACCGATGGTGCAAGGTCATCAGATGACCTACTCTAATCACCTCGGGTTAGAAAGTGAAGCCCCAGGGCAGATGCCTGCTCGAGAACCTGCAGAACCAGAGCAAGAACCCAAGGCTCTGACCTCATGACCATTTCCGCACCATCATCTTCTGCTTCTCACATGTCCCCTCCGTGTGGCCCTCGCTTCAGGATAATGAGTGGCTGCGAGCACAGAGCTGGGTTCTCATTCCAAAGGGAATCATCCTGAAAACTCCTTGGGGGTGATCAGTGGCTGCACTATCTCAAAGAAGACCGTGAGATGTGGACTTGGCCCGCCCACCTGATTCGCTGAGTTCTGTACTTTCTGGACAACCCACTAAATGCTTCTGACATCGTCTCTCTTTCAGACCTGCTTTCTACAGTCTGGCTGGAGACGTCCGGGGTCTGGCCATGAGGGGATAAACTCTCTAGCTGGAGGAGCGAACAAAGACAAGAGGAATTCGGACCCAGGATGTAAGCCAGCTCAAACACCTTGAATATGCCCAACACGGCCCTCCCGACTCCCCTCCATCTCCCCCAGGCCACGGCCGGGGTGCAAGAGAGTGGGGAACAGTAACCAGTAGATTTTTGGAATTCCAAGCAGAGTTGAGTGTTGTTAGAAGAGGAAGGGTTGGGATGAGGCTTCAAACGTGGAGAGTTTCCTCCGGCGCGTGCATGGTCTGTCTCTTCCCACCTGCGGTCTTGTCCCCACCATTGCCAGCCAGTCATGGCGGCGGTGTGGGAATGGGGGTTCAGGCGTGAGGAGCTGGGTACTCTCTCCCTTTCAGGAGTCTGTTCTGGGACATCAGTGGCCCGTTTTGTCAGTTACCTCCAGATAGAACAGCTCTACAACGGCTAAGCCAGGAGGCCAGTCCGAGCCTGCTTTCTGCGTGTCCCGTCTTTCCCTCTCTCCCCATGGACCTCACTCCCTCACCTCACTTCCCACAGAGAATTCTTCCATGTTGCCCTCACATACCTGGGGCTCTGCTTGCTCGGTAGCAAAGCTGGGAAAGGAGGAAGGAAGGGGAGAGAAGCCTGAGCAAGGGTGCGGGGAGCTGCACTTTGAGAAGATGGCTGGGGCCAAGGAACGGCTCCTTCTCTTTCCCCCCATCCCCTAAAAGACAGCCCTTTTTGTGTTAGGGTTAAAACTGAACAAGCAGGTTCAGGAAGCAGCCCAAAGCTATACGCACCCACCCGGTGCCCAGAAAGAAGATCGGGTTTGATCCTGGGAGAGGAGTGTCACTGTCTCCGAGAGGGATGGTGGTAGCGATGCGGCTCTGAGTTGTGGCTGAAGGAAGAGGATGGGGCTGCGGGGAAGAGCTGCGGGGACAGACTTTTGTTCCACAGAAGGAAGAGTGTTTAACCGCCCAACAATGGGGCAGGCTCTCCAGGACGCTGTTTAAGTAGCTGTCACCATAGTAAGAAGAGAGAGAGAGATCACTGAGGTGTGGACGCGTCACCACGTCCAATGAGTGTGTGAGAGCGTGTGTGCGTGTGGCAGGAGGGTAGAGATCTTTGTTCTAGGGCTCTGAAGTCCGTGTAAGACGAGACCAAATCATCCGTCTGTGCTGAACATTTACGCAGGTTGGTACCATCAAAACAGCGTCCTCCAGGATGAAACCAAGTCAACCGTGGGACAGAAGGGGCCCCTCGGTGAGGACCTAAGTTGGGGGGAGGGGGGACACCAGTATGCTGCGGGACGCCGTCTACACCTCTGGGAGCTCTCTAGGCATGATGTTCCTACCTGTACTTGGGAAGACAATGAAAGCCCCTGCATGGGGTTGCTGGGAGGGAAACGGAGTGTTTACTAGGGACTGGGAACGGCTTTAAATGCTTTACTTATGTTTCTGAATCCTTAAAACTCCCACTTTACAAATGCCGAAACAGGCAGATAGAACAAGTGACTTACTCGAGGCTGTCCCGCTGGGAAGAGGCAGAGAGCAGCTCCAAACCTTGTCACAGTGCCTGGCTGTGACAAGGATGGGCTCCGTGTGACAGCCCTTAGACCAGAGGGGAGGGGGCGTAACACACTTGGTCAGGAGGGGGCGCTCCGGAGCCATTCGGCGCAGCAGGAAGGAGGAAACTACAGGTCTCTACACCCGGGGTCCTCCTCTGTGAAATGGGCACACGGATGCCCATTTCACAAGGAGGCTCCAAGAGGAAATGATCTAATACGCGTAAAACGTTTAGAAGAATGGCAGGCAAAGGGTAAGCGCTCTGCGGATGTTGGCTAATACCACACACGTGTCCAGCGTTCAATGCGTTCATAGAACACTGTGCCCCAAGTTGGGTCTGTCCTATCTGCACATAAAGCCGACCACTCAGGAAGGCTCACAGGTTACTGTCGAGGCACGATCCCCACAGGCCTCATCCAGTCACACAGCCCAGCAGACAACGTGCTTCTCTGATGGCAATGAACTTCACCAGACCACAACGCCCATGTACGCGGGTCGTCCTGGCCACTGGACAGCGGTGGCTTTTCTCCAAGCGGTTATTCTCCCTGGAAACCTGCCCTTTAGCTTCTCCCGGAGTGTTTATTCAAGGAAAATTTCCAAGATGTGGCTGCGTCAAGGGGAAGGGACTGTAAAAGCAACAGGGGAGGAGACCTGGAATGACTTACAGGGACTTTCCCTGCAGGAAGCTCTTTGAGACATCCACGACCGACATCGGGATGGAAAGCGAGTTCTACTCGGGTCCGCGGGATGGGACGGACTGTCGGGCTGTCCTACCTGGTGAGCTTGGTGCCGATCTGCTGTCTCAGTTCCAGCCTCTCTTCATCCGTCTGCCTGGGAAGGATGTTCTTTTCCTCGAGCTCCCGCTTGGAGGGCCTGTTGCTGAGTTTGATGGCTAAGGAGTCCTTCCTGCACACCTTCATGGCCAGGGAGGCTGCATGAGGGAGAAACAAGCCCTTAATGCTGACCCCCAGCTGCCCGGGACCCCAAGTGGCCAGCGGTGGGCCCCGTGGTGAAAAGCAGGCAGGCAGACACCAGGGGCTTTACTCCTGGGGGTGGCAAAGGCCTTACTCAAAGTGTTCATTGACAGAGCTCCCGTGACCAGCATGTTCTTTATCCCTAGCGCTGTCCTGTGCATGTGAGGGGCACACGGGGAGGCTCTGATGGGCTCTCTGCTCCCCAGGAACCCCAGCAGGCAGGCAACATCACAAGGAAGGGCCGGCCGGGCTGTGGAGTACAACCAAATGCAAGGCAGAGGGTGGCCACGGGCCTTGGCGGGGGGTGGGGGGGGACGGCTATAGGGAGCTTCAAAGAGGAGGGGTTGGCACCTGTGGGACAGGGGTCACCTGAAACAGGCAGCGGCTGGAGGCCATCTGCAGGGGGAAGGCTCAGAGAGGACAGAGAGCCTGGCAATCTCAGGAGATAAGAGAACAGCTGGAGTGGAGCTGGGGGCGTGTGAAGGAAGGGACAGCTGGGCAAAATGGGGTGTGTTTGGGGCTGGAGTGGAAGCGAGGTCACGGAAACAGGCAACATTCTGGGATTGAGCAGAAGGCAGGGCTTCCTTACATCTGGGATAAATCTGTTTTCAAGCAGGGGTGATTCTGTGCCCCCTGCCCTCTGCGCAGGAACCCTTGGGCGAGTCTAGAGATACTTTGTGCTTGTCAAAACTGGGGTGTGGTGGGGGGAGCGGGTGTTCCTGGCATCTAGTGGCAGAGGCCAGGGGGGCTGTAGAACACCCTGCAATGCACAGGGCAGCTCCCACAAGGAAGAATTCTCCACTCTGCATGTCAGTGATGCCGAAGCAGGGAAACGTTCAATTCTCTGGGTAGGAAACGGGGAGCAGAGGCTGGGTGCGGCTCCCCCTCATGGGTCCCTTGGGCTTCGGTGGCCCCTCTGTGGTTCTCTTTCCTGGACGTAATTTTGATCATCTCATTCATTGCTTGTTCACCAGGCCTCTCCTGAGCTCTCTAGTTTAGCCAGCGACCTGAAGCCTGGTGCGGGCAAAGCAAGAGGGAGAGACTGGGAAGCAGCATGTGGTGGGGGAGGGATTCCTTCGGATTTCATTTTAGTGCCAGTCTTCTCTCTGCCTCCACTGGTTTTAGAACAAGGGCCTTGGAAGGAGACCTAGCTGGCGTCAAATCCCAGCGCTGCCCCTTAGATGTGAGGCTCTGGGCCCGTCCCTTCCCTCTTCATGTTCTTCCCTTATCTGTGAAATGGGACAACAGCATCCACATCTCCGGGTGTTGTGAGATGCACGAACAGAATAAAATCTCAGCACGTTCTCAGGCACACAGTATGTACTCAGAATAAGGTTGTTATTATGTAAATTCATTAAAAAGTTGACCAAACAGGGGCGCGTGGGTGGCTCAAGCAGTTAAGCGTCTGACTCTTGGTTTCTGCTCAGGCCATGATCTCAGGGTTGTGGGATCGAGTTCCACTTTGGGCTCCGAGCTCAGCATGGAGTCTGCTTAAGACACTCTCTCCCTCTGCCCCTCCCCCTGCTTGCACATACTCTCTAAATAAATAAAAAAAATTTTTTTTAGAAGATTTTATTTATTTATTTGCCAGAGAGACAGAGAGAAAGCACAAGCAGGAGGAGTGGCAGGCAGAGGGAGAAACAGGTCCCTGACGCGGGACTTGATCCCAGGACCCCTGAGATCATGACCTGAGCCGAAGGCAGATGCCCAGCTGAGCCACCCAGGCATCACTAAATAAAATCTAAAAAAAAAAAAAAAATTGTTGACCAAATAATCAGTCTGTAATCACTGAACTAAAATTTATTATTTGTGGCTAGAACACTATATTTTGAACTTTGCTTTTTCATTGTTTCCCTCGTGCCTGCGTACACAAAAAAGCCTTAAGTAAGAAATTTAAAATCAAGCCTTCTAGAATTGTGGATGTGGGCTTAAAAATGATTTGTTGCATACACAACAGTCAGTACTTCTGAGTATTCAGTGGACTGGAACTGAGTTTTAGGGTCCCTCCTTTCCTTTTTTTTTGAGGAAGGGGGTTGGATCCCCCAGGAAGAGAATCAAAGAAAAAGCCATCCAAGAGATGAGAAGTGGCGACACGGCGTTGCAATTTTTGGAGCTGTGGTATCTGGAGGATCTTTGCCCCTTTCATCTTCCTAACTGAGCTTCCCTGTGACCCCAGGCTGGTGGATACCTGCGCCCGGATTGGAAGCCAGAGCGTGGGGCAGCTGGGGCAGCTCCCCTCCCCGAGCCCCCGCTCCCCGCCCTCGGCAACATGCCGCGGTGTACGCACTGGTGTACAGCGAGCTGTCGTCGTCCTCGTCCTCCTCCTCCTCCTCCTCTTCTCTCGTGTACAGGCAAGAAGAGTCTTCGTAGTCTGATTCATGAGGCACATTTTCTTTATTGTCATCACATTCAATCACAACAGTTGGCACTTGTCTTATCTCCGGAAGGCCCAGAGGTCCCGCTTTGGTGACGCCGTCACCCGAATGCAAACCAGAGCTGTGGTAAGAAGTGGAAGAGGGGACCCGCTGCTCGGAGCTGTTGGAAGAGGAGGGGGAAGGAGGATGTTAATTTCAGCCGACGCTGAAATTACATAAACATAAATGCACCAGAATCTTTCTAAAAGTCAACTGCCCATCCTAGGAGACAAAGGGTCTACTGGGCAATTCATACCTCCTTTCCCATCTCACAGCAGAACATTTCAGGGCAGCAGAGCTTCCCGAGGGATGGCTGGGGGTAAAGTTCACACATCCGTGTGGACGCACTCAATGCCTCTCAAATGTGCACTTGGAAATGGTTATAATGCTAATTTTGTTTGTTTGTTTGTTTTTTGGGTCTGGTGCATTTGTCACAATTAAAAAAAAAACAGAATTTTTTAAAAAAAGAATTTGAATTCCAGGAATCTTTATGGTTAAGAACAACATCTCCAAATGTCAAAGGAAGGTTCGTTTGCCACCCTCTCATTTCATGCGGGGAGTAAAAGCACTCATTGGAGGGTAGAGCTCGGGATCCAGGAAAGAAAGAGATAATGCCAGAGGTTCTGGCTTTCGAAGCTACACAACAGAGTAGGTAGGGGCTGGGGGTGGGAGAGACTGTTTGAGATGCCATGGATGGAGATGCATGGAGGGAGAGCAGAGATGGGACCCTAAGGCTGGAGACATGTGCATGACCATCATGGTAGATGGGGTCATGGAGAAGTTGGAGGGATTTCTTTCCCAAGAACCGTGTCAGACTCTCAGCAACCACAGGTAATGTCAGTCTAGATTTTTCTGTAGGTTAATTTTCCAGCAGACGATGATGTTCCTGGTTTTACCTCTTAAGGTGAACCAACTCAGATAAAAAAAATACATTTTAATGTATTTAAAAATGGTTTGCTTCATTCTAAAAGCCACTTAAATTCACCGTAGGGAAATTAGGAAACATGTCTCAAAAATAAAGAAAACATTACTATTATTACCATTATTAGTATTTTTTTAAACAGAGTCTCTCCAAGGTCCCTCTAGCAATTTAGAATTCTTTTTATGACAGGCTCTGAATGAAGTCCACCAAGAAAATGGAGCCAGAAACACACTGAAATTTTATAATTCTTCAGGCTAACTGCAGATGGTACTTACACCTTCCACTTAAGGAATTTCTAAGCATAGGTGACTCGCTGCATTTTCCCATCCCAGAGTGTCTGACATTCACAAGGAAGGGGAGGGGGAGGTTAGGCTACACTACGTATCAATATGTTTTACATTAGCGTATCCTATCCAAAAGAAAAATTTTCCTCGTGACATATGAGTGCATGATAGTCTCCTCGGAAACGTTCATTACACTTTTAAGTTATCGCTGTGTCTAATTTAAATTCAATTAACTTTCTTCCTTCCATTGTTTCCAAAGAGCCATTTTTCTCTGTGTGTTTTGCTCATAACTCTGCGGTGACACAAATGGAAAATCTAGTTAACACATGACGAGCTCTGAGGTTCTAGGCAATGAACTCAATCAACTTAAAGACCCTTCGATGGCTGAGCAAGATTACGACACAGAGTCACAAAAACAGAGCATCTTATGAGCCATGACCCGTGTGAAGAGTCCATTTCCCGCCAGATTTTGTATCAAGGGCAGTGAGAGCATGTGAGGGGTGGCAGAAAGGACAGCTGGCTGATGGGGACTTACTGTCCCACCCGCCAGGTGGCCCTCTCTTCTGCAGGGCACACGCTGCCTTCCAGCTGCACTCAGAATCCTACACTGAGAATTAAGCGAAGTAGACTCGGGAGAGGGAAAAATCTCACTGCACGGCCGGCCCATGCTTGTGCCCCCTCTACCTTCTCCTCTCCCTGATAGTTTAGCTAACAACACCAAGCCACAGAGCTGGGGATGGGACAGGTAGGAGTGAGGCGTGGAAGGTAGCTCCAGATGTTCCTGGGTGGTGCGGAAGATTCTTTGGAGGCCATAACAAACAAACAAACAAAATTAGACACGAGAAATCATAAGAATTCCTTAATCTAGAAGGTTCCACACGGTCTCAAGAGAACAGAGAAAGGAG
>RCUC01155930.1:0-64909 GCA_003697995.1 Taxidea taxus jeffersonii | reverse complement strand
AGAGAGAGAGAGAGAGAGAGCACAGGCAGACAGAGTGGCAGGCAGAGGCAGAGGGAGAAGCAGGCTCCCTGCCGAGCAAGGAGCCCCATGTGGGACTCTATCCCAGGACGCTGGGATCGTGACCTGAGCCGAAGGCAGCCGCTTAACCAACTGAGCCACCCAGGCGTCCCTCAAATTTATTTTTTTTTAAGATTTTATGTATGTATTTGAGAGAGAGAGAGCATAAGAGGGGAGAAGGTCAAAGGGAGAAGCAGACTCCCCATGGAGCTGGGAGCTCAATGTGGGGACTTGATCCTGGGACTCCAGGATCATGACCTGAGCTGAAGGCAGTCACTCAACCAACTTAGCCACCCAGGCACCCTAAACTGATTTTAAAAGGGCTTTTGTCTTTATCAGAATACTAAAATGTTAACCAGATTTTGGTTATTAGGAGTATAGCTCTCTAAGTCAACATTGTATTTTTCGTTAATGAGCGGGTGGGAAAGAATTGGGGGAAAAAAGCAGGTACCATTAGCAACAAATTTCTTTAGATATTAAGCATTGGCATGGATGCTGGGGATACAGTCCATAATACCTCTTCCCTCCATAGGGCGAAACAGTGAGCAGTAATTACAGTGTTAAAGAGTATTATAGGGGTGTCTAGGTGGTGCAGCTGGTTAAGCACCTTGCTCTTGGTTTTAGCTCACGTCGTGATCTCAGGATCTTGAGATTGAGCCCTGTGTCGAGTTCTGCGCCAAGCACAGCCTGCTTGGGACTCTCTCCCTCCTCTTCCCCTCCCCCCTGCTCTTTATCAAATACAATAAATCTTTAGAAAAATAAGTATTATAAAAGGGGACCCTTTAGCAAAAGGGAGCATAAAACAGTAAGATTTAACCCATTCCAATGTTAAAATATTTAGTCAGTTTTAGTGCTAGAGGGAATCTTTGAAATGTTGGAGGGACTAAATTTTAGAAGGTTGGGGAGGTTAAGTGAATTTGTGTGATTGTATAACAAATTGGTACAGTTAAGGTTGGGATTAAATAGAGATGTCTTAGCTCCAGGTTTTTTCCCTAGGAGGTATACCAAACTGTTAGTTAGAAGTTAGCTCTTTCAGTGTGAAATTAGTTTCCTCTTTAAAGGCAGTTAAACTAGATAGAAGCTCTTTGACTGAGAAGTTAGCCTGCTCTCCTTTGACCTCATTTAATCCCAAAGAGATACTTCAGCTTCTTAACCTTTTCATCTCCCCAACCCCGGGTCTATTAACTCTTTCCTTTTCTTCACTTTCTTTTCTATCTAGGTTAAGCTTTGTATTTTTAGCAAGCAATGGAGTTCAACTTTGGCTAGTTTAAGTAGAAATAATATTATTGAGTTATAGGTATCTCACATAATCTTAAGGGGTGCCAAAGAAAGAGGCATTCAGGAAACAAGGCTCAGAATCACAGCATGGTAGAGACTTTACTGCTGGTATTGTGTGCCTCGTACTCTGCAGTTCGACTGCTGATGCCAAGTACAGAATGCTGCACTAGAACCTCTTCCGTGCTGTCTAGATGTAACTACTGCTAATATCTCCAGAATGGATCCTTCTGTTGTATTTTACCTTTGATGCACAGGTTTTGACTGAACCTAAATCTCACACATGCTTAGGAGAGAGTTAGGAAATTTCCCAAGACTAAAGCTTCTGTTGAGGGAGGTGGGAATCTATAAAGGTTGGGGGTATTATTCCCCAACAAGGCTGTTCAGCCTGTCAGGTGGTTTAAAGGAATGATGAACACCCATTATGAACCTAATTTTTCTTATGCTGCCAGCATAATCCTGTGTGACTATGGATAACTTTTCCTGTTTTCAAACAACAGTTCCTTCAAACTTTCACATTCTTAAGCTCCCAATTCCAGCATTATACTAAGGAAGTTAAGGGAAGGTATGAATGAATGGCGGAATTTTACTATTGTTTAATTGTAGACAAATGTGTAGATGAATGGCTGAAATCAACACATAAAGGCCTTAAAATGAATTATCAACTTCAACCACTTGAAATTTTAAGAAAGAAACCCACAATCTAGATGATTTCTAACTTAAATGCTGAATTTTTTTTAAAGTACAAGTTTACTGGTTTTTGCTAAGGCATCACTCATAATTTTAGTTTTCACTATACAGAAGCAGGCATTTAAAAAATTGCCTATTTTCATTCAGGATGAATACAGAACACCTTTCCTCCCTCACCTACTAAATTATATACTTCTTCCCAGAATATGAAGCATTCAAGTTTTTAAAAACTTTTTTTGATGGGTTTGCTAATGGTGCCTTAAGGACCTTATTACAGCAGCAATCTCAGTGAAGTGTTACTAAGCTAGATAGTCTTTTCATTCAGAGTTCCAAGACATCATTCCTAAGACACAGAATTCATTAAGACTGAAGAACAGTTACATTATTTAGAACAGTAAAGGCATATATTAAATTTTTGAGCTGGCGCTAAAGAAAGTCCAGGCAACGAAGTGTTTATATTATCCATCAAATCAGAAACTAAGAAAAAATGGAGATGTTAACTTTCATGAGTGATGCCAATATTTAGAAATTTTTCAAAAAACAGAAAAAGATGGAGATGTAAAGTTATCTTCCCAGAAAACTTTTGAAATGTCTTTAGAAATAAGCAAGAACATAATGTGCTCCCAGTGTAGTCCTGTTCTCAGTTAGTATTCCTAATTGCCTGTTCTCTAAGACCTTGATATACCATATTTGAAAATGCATCTTTCAAAAACTGACTTTTATAAATGTACTTTATACTCACAGTGAAATTCTTGAAGGACAAAGGGACTTTTTTAAAAATTCTTCCTTTGAATTAGTTGGTACCACAATGCCATGTACAAAATGATCATTTGTTAGTAAATTCATATTTCAGAGTCACAACATTTTAGAGCATAGTGGTTTCATGTAATAACAGAGATAGGCAAAGTGGCTTACCATATAATGGATAATTCCAGGTCAAAATGACATATACCAATTTTTCCATTAAATAAAGCAGAGTTTTTTCTACTTCATTTATGTTACTAAGACTGTATACTTATTCAGTTGCCAATCCCAAAGGAAAAAAAGAAAAAAAGTGACATTATGGCTTAAATTAATTTACCTCTTTTTTTTTTAATTTACCTCTTTGATGAAGCACTTTTTCATGATTATGAAGGAGTGAAAGTAGCCCTTCCTTAACTTCTGTACTATTTACTGTCCTGACAAACATTTGAGATTTACTGTTCATATTGTTAATTGTTTTTCTATAGGTCAGTGAGATTTCTTAATCTCAGGCTCTGAACCTGGATTTCAGTCCTGGCTCTGCCACTTGCTAACTTTGGTTATAATATAAGTGGTTAGTCTTGGTTTCTCATTTCCCTCATTTGTAAAATGGGTATGAAGATTGAATTAATAATACATGTAGAGCACTTAAATCACTGTTTGGCACAGTTAATGTTACTTGATTTTTTTATTGCTTCTCTGCACATTTGGGTGTAGTGCTTAATACTCGCATAGAGTCCCTGCCCTTAGGGAACTTACAGACTAGTGGGGGTGGGAAAAGAGACAGACTGCAGTATAACCTGAGGTGTTTAGTGGAACAAAAGAATTTAGGGGTGGTAGACAAGGAATTCAGCCTAATGGTTTTTCCCTGTTGGAGGCACACTTTGTTAGTAGGATTTTCAGATTTTTGTCTGTTGCCAGTGATTGGAATAATTAATTGTAAATGCCATTCCTGGGGTGGAAGTTACCCACTACTAACACAGTTAAGTATAGTAATTCTTATTATCAGCTCTGTGTGGTGCCTAAGCACACATGCATTTATTCATTCATTGAGCAAGCATGTATTTAGCACTTCACCACCACCATTTGCTAATTGGAGTTCTCATCTTCAAATAATTATTGTCCTAGCTGTAGTAAGAGGGGTGGTGTTAAGGTCCAGGCAACTCCAGACTAATACCTGAGAAACAAGTCAGTTGAATATAGTTAGCTTTTCAGAAGTCCTTCCCTGGCTTCCAAGTCTCTTTCCCTTTTCACTAAACTTAACAGAAGTACTGATTTGGTTTTGGTTTGAGAGAAAAAACTAGAGAGTTCTAGACCAGGTTATTTCATTCCATCTCTTGGATATTACACCAAAGTGGAATACAGAGTACAGCTGACCCTTGAAGAACATGGGTTTGAACTGTGCTCACTGGTCTGCTTATATGTGAGTCCACTTGTACGTGGGTTTTTTTTGTTTTGATAAATGTAGTACAGAACTGGGGCACCTGGGTGGCTCAGTCAGTTAAGTGCCTGCCTTCGGCTCAGGTCATGAACCTAGGGTCCTGGGATTGAGCCCCGCATGGGGCTCTCTGCTCAGCAGGGAGCCTGCTTCCTCCTCTCTTTCTGCCTACTTATGATCTTTGTCTGTCAAATAAATAAATAAATAAAATATTTTTAAAAATGCAGTACAGAACTATTAAATACATTTTCTCTTGTGATTCTTTTTTAAAAAATATTTGTATTTATTTATTAGAGAGAGAGAGCTTGTGCAAGCAGGGGCAGAGGGAAAGGGAGAAGCAGACTCCCTGCTGAGCAGGGAGCCAGACACGGGGCTCTGTCCCAAGACGGGGAGATCATGACCCTGAGCTGAAGGCAGATGCTTAACTGACTGAGCTACCCAGGTACCCTTCATTTTCTTAACATGTTTTTTTCTCTAGCTTACTTTATTATAAGAATACAGTATATAATACATACATACAATATGTATTAATTGACTTATAGGTAAGGTGTCTGGTCAACAGTAGACTCTTAGTAGTTAAGTTTTGGGGGGTCATTATTTATATGTGGATTTTCAACTGTGTGGGGGGTTGGTTCCCCTAACTCCTATGTTGTTCATGGGTCAGTTGTACTTTCTTACTACTTATCAGTCCAACTAGAAATAAAGCTTTTCATCACAGGGATACCTTGGTCTAAAATCTTAAGATTTAATCCTTGGTGCCTAGAGCCTTTGAAAGGGCTTCTTCCATTTTTCCTTCTTTTCAGCGAAGGAAATTGTGAGGTTTATGTGTGTGGGAGTAGAGGGAAAAATGGAAGGTGGAGGGTGTGCCTTGAGAATTGCTAGTACCTTCTGACTTTAGGGTAAACATTTTTAAAAAACTTAGTGAATTAGGGGTGCCTGGGTGGCTCAGGTCATGATCTCGGAGTCCTTGGATCGAGTCCCGAATCGGGCTCTCTGCTCGGCAGGGAGCCTGCTTCCCTCTCTCTCTCTCTCTGCCTGCCTCTCTGCCTACTTGTGATCTCTGTCTGTCAAATAAATAAAATTTTTTTTATTTAAGCAGGCTCCTGCTGAGCAGAGAGCCGGATGCGGAACTCCGAGATCATGACCTGAGCCGAAGGCAGCAGCTTAACCCACTGAGCCACCCAGGCGCCCAATAAATAAAATCTTAAAAAAAAAACAACCTTAGTGAATTAGAGTAAAATAGTTTATGAGCTGTTTGAGGAGAAAAAGGGTTTCAAATAAGTAAGTTATGTCTTTTGCCCACTAGGGGGTAGTGTGGACTGTAAAAATTAAAATTATCTCTTGAGGGATTAACCCTTATTTTTTAATGCAGTTGCCTTGTTTCAGTTCATTTTTGTCCATGCTATGTTCTTTTGAAATGGCTACGAGTCATTATTTTCGAACACAGGCTTGTGACTGTACCAAGCATTAACAGCCACATTCCTAATATTAGTGATTCAGATGTTCTGACATTACTGTTGCATAGAACTTTTGAGGGGGAAAAAAGTGATACTTTAAAGTTTCTCTACCAGTTTTTACTCACTATATAAAATAAATTATTTTGATAATGTGTAAATAATGTTGTAACAGTATTGTCTTGTGTTTCACTGTCCTGTATGGTAGCTGCTAGCCCCATGTGGCTGTTGAGCAGTTGCAGTGTGACTAGTGTGAATTGATATGTGTTGTAAGTATATAAGTATAAATTACTGGATTTTGATAATTTTTATGTTGATTACATGTTGAAATGATACTATTTGAATATACTGTTAAATAAAATGCTAATTTTAACTGCTTTTTACTTTTTAATGTGGCTAGCAGAAAATTTAGTATTATATTTGCAGCTCATATTTCTGTTGGGCAGCACTGCTGTAGAGAAAGCATTCATCAACCATTTTTATCATGCTGTATACACCTCTAGCTCATCCTAATGATTTATAAGGAAGTGGTGTAGTAGGGAAATTAAGCACAATTTTGGCTCTGTTTCTAATCCCAGCCAGAATAAATACAGTCAATTCTACACTATAATGAGATCTATGCGTTCCTAAAATTCATTGTGTTCACAGCCAAAATTCTGTAGTAAAAACGAGATGGCTCATGGATAAAATGTTAGGGACATGACTCTCAAAATGTTGGTAACATTTTTTAAAAAAATTCCCACTTACCGTAGATGGCGAAATTGTAGATGCCCTTAAAGTAGTTTACAATTGAAAGATAAGCTTTTGCTTTATCAGTAATCCCAGAAAAGGACCCCCTGTTTGGTAATATTTTTAAATTGCTTGTGGATGTGGTTAACAGAGGCTGGAGTACACAGAGCAGACATCATTGAGGCATCTCTCAGTTTGATAAGACTAGTTGTGATATTGAACTTTACAGTGGGACAAGACCTAGTTAATGGAATTTAGTTGACAGGCTGTCAAGTGTTGCAGTTTACTGTGGTATACTCCTGAAATTTGCTCTTGAAGTCCCAGTAGATCTATTGATGACCAGATCAATTTGATGTTATTTAATTCCTTTTTAAGGTATTTATAGCATGAACTATTATACTCATTCTGTGAGATAGTTTCCTTGAGACTTAGTCTTACTGCCACATAAATTCATACTCTTATTTTTATGTACTTCCTTTTCTGTTTTTTAGTAACTAATTCCCTAAATAGTCTATAATACTTTTTGTTGTGTATGGCCTAAACTCAGTTCTGCCTGGGATTGGGTCAGAGGATTGCTTTTAAACAAGTAGGATCGTAATGCAACTAATGGTTATTCTGTTTTCTTTAAAAACAAAAAGCACCTGGTTGGCTCAGTGGGTTAAGCCTCTGCCCTCCGCTCAGGTCATGATCTCAGGGTCCTGGAATGGAATCCTGCATCAGGCTCTCTGCTCAGCAGGGAGCCTGCTTCCCCTTCTCTCTCTGCCTGCCTCTCTGCCTACTTGCGATATCTCTCTCTCTCTGTCAAATAAATAAATGAAACCTTTTTTTTTTCTCCAAAGATTTAGAGGGGGAAGCAGGCTCCCTGCTGAGCAGAGAGCCTGATGTGGAGCTCGATCCCAGGACCCTGAGATCATGACCTGAGCTGAAGGCAGAGGCTTTAACCCACTGAGCCACCCAGGCGCCCCAATGAATAAAAATTAAAAAAAATAAACACATAAATGTTAAGATTTGTTACTGTGCCTTGTTCTTAATTCTTTTTGCGTTGGTTGTATATGGCTATGACCTTCCTATGTGATCTCATTTGTTAAGTCTTTCTGCAGTATTGCCTCTTTTGATCTTCACAGCAACTCTGCATGAGAGGTAATCTTAATTATGATATAGATAAGTCAGCTGAGACTCAGAGCAGTGCAGATTATTTGCTCAAAAGTAACAGTTACGTAAGCAATGCAGAAGGAATTTGAACCCGTTACATTTATACTTGAAGAAATCATACTGTACTTCGCTTTATTTTTACCAAAGAATAATATAAAACTAGAATGTGTTTCATAGTTACCCATGTGTGAATACTAGCAGGAAGGATTTTATTTCCTACCCACTTTTGCCTTTTTCGGGGAAAAAATGGACTCTTAAGTTCTGTGGGTGAGACTTGTTCCATTTGGTTTAGATTTTATTCTATTTTCCTCCCATAATTTATGCTGTGGGTCTGTTTTGGAAATAGTGCCATGTAGTCAAATAATTATGCATCTCTTTATTATATCAAAATCCATGAGAACTTGAGAGCATATAAAAACTGTTTCAAAAGGTTTTCCACACCTAAAAGCTTATGCTAGAATGTGTTCTGATTAAATCTTATAATTGATCAGGCCATGTGGTATATTTAATATGTACATTCTTTTTTTTTTTTTTTTAAGATTTTATTTATCTACTTGACAGACAGAGATCACAAGAGGCAGAGAGGCAGGCAGAGAGAGGAGGAAGGGAAGCAGGCTCCCCGAAGAGCAGAGAGCCCGACGCGGGGCTCAATCCCAGGACCCTAGGATCATGACCTGAGCCGAAGGCAGAGGCTTTAACCCACTGAGCCACCCAGGCGCCCCTAATAATGTACATTCTTTTTTTTTTAAAAGATTTTATTTATTTATTTGTCAGAGAGAGTGAGCACAGACAGAGAGGCAGGCAGAGGCAGAGAGAGAAGCAGGCTCCCCGCCGAGCAAGGAGCCCGATGCGGGACTCGATACCAGGACGCCGGGATCATGACCTGAGCCGAAGGCAGCCGCTTAACCAACTGAGCCACCCAGGCGTCTCAATAATGTACATTCTTTAGAAAGTCTCTTATTTTGAGGAGGAACTGAGGATGAGGAAGGAATGATGAATCTGACAATGTGTTCTAAGTGTGATTTTGAGGCTATTTTGGGATATGATCTTGGAGGCCCTTCTGTCAGCTTTTTATAGCCTAGAATAGAGCTGTACTTTGTGTAACCAGGGAGTGGGATTTGGGGGCCCTTAGACCCCAGCCTTTTCTTTTTCCCCCAATCTTCCTCCTTCTGGATTTCTAAAAATAGGAAGACCTTGGCAAAACAAAAGGAGGGTCGAGATGAGGAGAGGTCAGAATTCAAGGAATTTTACCATCTAGTTTTTTTCTCATTCCTTACTCTTACTGTTGATCCTTAGTATCTTTATTAATTTTTTTGCTAAAAATGAAGACCTGCCTCTTTTGTTCTAATTCCATGTTGGTAGACTTCCCACAGTGGGAGGCTTCATTATTGCCTCTTGAGATTTTTTTTTTTTTTAGATTTGTTTATTTACTTGAGAGAGGAAGAGAGAGCACAAGTGGGAGAGAGCATGCACAAGCTGGGGGCTTGGAGGGGCAGAGAGAGAGGGAGAAGCAGACTCCCCACTAAGCAGGGAGCCCAGTGCCAGGCTTGAGCTGAAGGCAAACAATCAACTGAGCCACCCAGGTGCCCCTCTGAGATTTTTTTTTAAGATTTTATTTATTTATTTATTTGTTAGAGAGAGAGAGAGAGTGAGCACAGGCTGACAGAGAGGCAGGCAGAGGCAGAGGGAGAAGCAGGCTCCCCGCCAAGCAAGGAGTCCGATGTGGGACTCCATCCCAGGACGCCGGGATCATGACCTGAGCCGGAGGCAGCTGCTCAACCAACTGAGCCACCCAGGCGTTCCGGCTCTCTGAGATTTTTTATGCTCTAAAAATGTTATACTTTGAACTCAAAGAACATTTTGCTAAAAGTAGTTCACAGCATTTCAGTTTCTCATTTCCCTTGCACTGCTATGATTAAAACAAAGCAAAAAAAAAAAAAACCACAAAAAACAAAAAAACCAGTCTCTAGTTAAAGTACTAAAGGCATTGCTTTAAATGGCTATGGGTTTAACACAGTTTGGAAAAGGGTTTAATTTTTATCTGCATCTTATGATTATTTCAGTATAAGACAGGGAAATTTCTTTTAGTATGTACCCTGTAGGCTGTAGAATGAAATGGTGTAAGGTGTAGGATTTTTCATAAGTGAAGGTGTCGTAAATACAGTATTCTCATTGTTTTTCATATCTAAAATTTCAGATATAGCAGTGTTCTAAAACTTCAACTGCACATGCGTATTCAAAATGTGAATATATATTACTAACTTAAAATTACACATGGAATTGTCAATTTCTTTAATTGAATGTTAACTATTTTTGGCTAAAAAAGTAAGTTTATAAATAAAAGTTAGGTTATTTTTTCCCATGCGTGAATGGATCCTTTTGTTATCCTCCTGTGATGTGCATATCCTGCTTTGAATAACACTGCTTTAATGTTGAAGATGCAGTTCTGATAGTTTATTCTTTGTTCTTTGTAACATCAAATAGATTCATAATTCAGCAAGTATTTATTGAACATCTGTGGTGCTGGGCACGGTTCCAAATGCTGAGGATATAGCAGTAAATAAAACAGGCACAAATCTCTTTTTATGGCACTTCCATTCTGAACAAAATAAGTGAGATATGTAATGTGTTAGTAGTGCTCTGGAGATAACATTAGGGCAACAGGGATAGATAGGGTATGGGATTGGGTGGAACGGGCTTTTGCAATTTCATTACCCGAGAAAACACATTTGAATGAAGATCTTAGGAGCTCTGAGGGAGCAAACCAGGTAGAAATTTCAGGGGGAAAAAAATGCAAGGGCAAAGCTTTTGAGGGAGGAGTATGTCCTGCAGGTTGGAAAATTACAAAGCCGCTAATCTGGCTGGGGCAAAGCGCCAGGTCAGAGTATTGGGGGAAACATAGCTGAAGATGAGTTAAGAGTAGCCAGAGTAAGGGGATCATATAAAGCCTCTTCTTGGGGGGGGGGTCATTGTAAGGACTTCGAAAGGTTCATGAACACCCAGGAGGGAGTGGGGAACAAGGTCAGAAGCAGAAGAACAAAGCTAGGCTGTTGCAGTGTGCCAGCTGAGAGCTGATGGTAGCTTGGATCAGAAGTGTAGCTGCAGGGCGGTAAGAGGTGTCCAGTAGATTTGGAAATTCAAGCGAACAAAATATGCCGATTAGTTTAGATATGGTGGAGATAAAGGGAAAGATTTGATCAGTTGGAAGGATGGATTGATGGTTAACTAAAGTGAAGATGGCTTTGCGGGAAGAGCATATTGAAGGTGGGGAAAGCCATGCTAAGTTGGGATGCTCATTAAGACACAAGAGGAACTGTTGAACAAATTGTTACGGATAGAAGAGGTGTAATCCAGGGGAGAGATCTGTGCTGGATATGAATTTAGGGAGACATCATATACAGGGTGTACTTAGTATTTAGATTCATTGGACAACATGGGATCACTATAGAAGTGTGTGAAAGAAGCCCTAGGACAGAGCCCTGGTGCACTTCTGTGTTGGGGAGTCAGGGAAGGAACCAGCAAGGAGGTTGCAGCCAGACAAGTAGGAAGAGAATCAGGAGAGCTCAGCTATAGGAAGCTGGGTGATGTTTGGCAAGGAGGAGGGCAGACCAGCTGGGTAAGATGTTACATTTAGGTCAAATAAGATGAAGATTAAGCATTGGCCATTTGATTTTTTTTTTTTTTTAAGATTTTATTTATTTATTTGACAGAGATCACAAGTAGGCAGAGAGGCAGGCAGAGAGAGGAAGGGAAGCAGGCTCTCCGCTGAGCAGAGAGGCCCGATGCGGGGCTCGATCCCAGGACCCTGAGATCATGACCTGAGCCGAAGGCAGAGGCTTTAACCCACTGAGCCACCCAGGCGCCCTGGCCATTTGATTTAACTGTGTGGGAATCACTGGTGACCTCAATAGGCACATTAATGGCTAGACCCTGATTGGAGAGTTGTGTTCAAGATAGGAGGGGAGGATAAAAATTGGAAACAATCAGATATAGATAACTTTGAAAGAGCAGCAAGGCAGTGGTGCATTAGCTGGTGAGGAGGTGGTGGGAGAGTGAGGTCAAGGTTCTTTTCTCCTCTTACTGGGAGAAATTGCAGCAAGTTTGTACAGTTTGGGGAAAGAGCCAATGAGGAGGGGGAACTGCTGGTTCAGGAGAGGAAAGAGATCCCACAGCAATGTCCTTGAATAGATGTAAAGGAGGGAAGATTTAATGCTTTAGAGGAGAGGTCAGTCTTAGCAAGAGTGACAGCAATTTTATCCACAGTGACAACAGGACAGGCAAAGCATATGGGTACACAGTTGAAGGTGGGTGTGCAAACTTGAGGAAGTATCTGTTTTCTTGTGAAGTAGACAGCAGAGTCATCAGCCAAAAATGAGGGTGAGGATAGAGATACTGGAGGTTTGAAGAGAGAGAAAAGTGTTCTAGATATTTAGGAGAGAGGGAGAAAGATGGAAAAGAGAACTAATGATTGTTGGGGAGCAGCATAAGGGTTCAGTGTCAAGGTTGTATATATTTCTCTAGCCCTGTCTAGGTGCCTAGGCACTTGGCCCTCCTACATTCCCTTCTGTTTTTCAGAGGAAAGATTTTCAGTGACTTTTAGAACTCATTTTACTTTTAAAAAAATTAATTAAGAGATTTTACTATTTTTTATTAATTTTTTAAAAAAGATTTTTATTTATTTATTTGACAGAGATCACAAGTAGACAGAGAGGCAGACAGAAAGAGAGATTGGAGGAAGCAGGCTCCCTGCTGAGCAGAGAGTCCGATTCGGGGCTTGATCCCAGAACCCTTGGATCATGACCTGCACCGAAGGAAGAGGCTTTAATCCACTGAGCCACTCAGGCTCTCCCTAGGAGATTTTATTTTAAGTAATCTCCACACCCAGCATGGAGCTGGAACTCAAAACACGAAGACCAAGAGTTCATGTACTGACTGAGCCAGTCAGGCGCCCCTAATTTTACTTTTTAAAGGTTTTGGTAGAGTTTAAACAGTGTAAGTGGCCTTTACCTGTGTGATAATTCCAGTGTTATTTTCTTTATAGTCTTCTCTCTTGCCTCCTCTCTCTTCCGCTCCCCTCTTCTCACTTCTCTCCTTAGTATAAAATCAGTTTCATTAGCCTAATTTTTATTATCAGCATATTCTCAGACATTTGCAGCTGCAGTGTATGTCATCAGTATTCACTTGAAGTTGCATTCAGGTGATTGGGATTATTTAAATAGTGTTTTCTTTGAACTTCGAGTTTAAAAAAATATATATAAACCCTTTGGGAGAGTGGAGAAATTCTGTTACGTCCAGTCCCAAGAGGAGAACTTATTAATTTTTAGTTTGGTGTTTAGCAAAGTGACATTTGTTTCATAAATGTGTCATGTTTTTCTGTTGTAGGAAACCCAGCGTTTGCTGGCAGAACCAGTTCCTGGCATTAAAGCAGAACCAGATGAGAGCAACGCCCGTTATTTTCATGTGGTCATTGCTGGCCCCCAGGATTCCCCCTTTGAGGGAGGGACTTTTAAGCTTGAACTATTCCTACCAGAAGAATACCCGATGGCAGCCCCTAAAGTACGTTTCATGACCAAAATTTATCATCCTAATGTAGACAAGTTGGGAAGAATATGTTTAGATATTTTGAAAGGTAAGTGTTACCTTTATTAATATATGCTATTAAGATTTCTCCTTTTTCTCTTAAGCATTCTGTATTGAGAATCTGAACATTGCTTTATATAAAGACCACAAAGGTCTGTGGGAATGCAATGCAGTAGTTCTGGGGCTTTTGTTTCATGCTTGATCATTCTGGGCCTGTTGCCTTCATAGATAAGTGGTCCCCAGCACTGCAGATCCGCACAGTTCTGCTATCGATCCAGGCTTTGTTAAGTGCTCCCAATCCGGATGATCCGTTAGCAAACGATGTAGCAGAGCAGTGGAAGACCAACGAGGCCCAAGCCATAGAAACAGGTATTTAATACCCACCCTCCTTCACACCACTCCACGTTTTCAGACAATAGATACTACTGTTATAAAAACTTTTCGAGTCTTAACAAAAAGGAAAAGATACATTAAGAGGGATAAGTCATATCCTGTTTGTACTGTGTAAAAACACGTCTCAACAGCAGATGTTTAAACTCTGTCTTAGGGCCTGCTGCATGACCCCCAAATGTAAAGACAGCCTATAATTGACTTATCAAATACTCAGTGTGTACCATTCACCTAGCAATACATGAAGATACTAGAAAACTTTTGAGCCCTTTTGAGCTGCTTTTGTAATTCATCTGATCAATAAAACTATGCCAGTTTATAGCTAGGGAGTTTGAAATCAGTAAGCTTCTTCCTGTTACAGATTTTAACAAAAATAGTGGAGAGCATATCTAGAAATGAAGGAGACAAAAGGAGACAACTCTTTTCATCCTTCTGAATTTTGTAGAACTTCTGGATTCCGTTGTAGTGTTTTGGTAATTAGATATACACACAGTCTTTCTGTCTGATCCAGATCATAGAAAATAGCATGCATTCAACATAATACTGCTTTATGTTTATAGAGTTTGGATTAAGTAAAATAATAATTGCACGTTTGTTTTTGTCTACAGCTAGAGCATGGACTAGGCTATATGCCATGAATAATATTTAAAATCGATCTGATCATCAAGTGTGCATCACTTATCCTGTTCTGCCAAGACTTCTTCCTTTTTTGTTTGCATTTAATGGACACAGTCTTAGAAACATTACAGAATAAAAGCCCAGACATCTTCAGTCCTTTGGTGATTAAATGCACATTAGCAAATCTATGTCTTGTCCTGATTCACTGTTGTAAAGCATGAGCAGAGGCTAGAAGTACCATCTGGATTGTTGTGAAACGTTTAAAAGCAGCGGCCCTTCTCTGCTTTTATTCATTTCCCCCATCATGGTTAAGCACTGTGAATGAAGGTAGTTGTCAGGGTTAGCTGCAGGGGTGTGGGTGTTTTTCTTTATTACTTTTTTGAGGGGGAGAGGTAGTTTTATTTTAATTTTACGGGCTCCTTTCCCCCTTTTTATGGTGATCTAATTGCATTGGTTAAAAGCAGCTAACCAGTTCTTTAGAATATGCTCTCTAGCCAAGTCTAACTTTATTTAGACGCTGTAGATGGACAAGCTTGATTGTTTGAACCAAAATGGGAACATTAAACAAACATCACAGCCCTCACTAATAACATTGTGACTTTGCTGTCAAGTGTAGAATCCTTCCTTCCAAGAAAAAGCTTGTGACCATTTTGTATGGCTTGTCTGGAAACTTCTGTAAATCTTATGTTTTAGTAAAATATTTTTTGTTATTCTACTTTGCCTTTGTACAGTTTATTTTACTGTGTTTATTTCATTTTCCCAATGTGACAATCGTATTTAAAAATTAAAACTGATGGAACATTCTCTTTTGGTCTTCACCATCTGATAAGTTGATCTGGCAAGAGGTGGATTTTGCCAGGTTTTTTTTCACTGATGCAAACTTGTGTTAAGATACCACTGAATGGAGTACTTATAAGCTGGCCCTGAGCATGCATAAAGCATCGGTGTTTGGTTGTTTTTTTTTTTAACCTAGAAATTTGAATAAATGTGTTTGTGTTGTCTGATTAGGTAGACGATCATTGGTGTCTTGCCATGTACAGGAGAGTCACAGCAAAGCAGCATTATGACTGACTTTGTGTAGGACTCACATGTTGTGCCACATTTGTTTGTATCTGGCATTTGGGATATGACCCTTTTCTTAGTTCTTGTCTGGAAACCACGTGTAACCACTGGTGTGTGCTATTAGGAAACACCAATCTGATAATCATTTGGGGTTGCTGAAGCATTTATGAGTCTTCCTTATAGACCTGATGAGCAGATCTCAAGCAACCAGCTTGTGTAAGTGTCATCTGAAAGGTTTCTTCCTTTGAATATCAGATCCTCAGTTAATTCTTTCATCCTTCAGTATTTGCTATGGGAGCTCCTATTGTTTGATATTCAGTAATTTTTTTCTGCATTGACAGAGTTCCTCCCCTCAAAAAACTGTTCTTTCCCACCCTTCTCCATATCAAATTCCCTGTTGTTGTTCTTTGTCATCAGTGTAGCCAGTCCCAAGTATGTAAAATGTTAACTACCCCCCCCCCATATTCCCCCCCTTGCCCCCTGGGTTGGAACCTTTGTCTCTTGGGGTTTAAGGTAATGGACATTGTAGCTGGTCTGAATTTCCCCCACTCTTGATTCTCATAACTTCTGGAGTTTCTTCAGAATGTGGTGTATTTTATTGTGCTCCTATGTAAGATGAAGAATTATCTATTAAAATTACATTTTCAACATATGAAAGTTTTTGATGACTGGTAACTGGTATCCTTCCAAATAAATGCATTGCTTGGAAACAAATGTTAGTTTAATTCAGAATAAAATTGTTCATAACCTTAACGTTGTAAATTAAAGCTCTTGAAGAGCAGTTGACATTTGTAACAATTCTTGTGCTATAGAGGGTGTTTTGCAACTAAGGAAACAGAATCACATTCTGGGGCCAAAATGAACACTCAAGCAGTTCAGTGGAGATGAGCTTTACTCATGATGGTAGCTAGCATCACATAGTGATTTGTAAGTTCTAAAATTCCAGATTTAAATCCATTGTACCACAAGAATATATCTAGAATGGGGCTCATATGTCTACTGATTTAAGTTCTAGAAGTACTAAAATGGAATAATACACTGTTTTTGTTTCAAATACATGAATTACCGATTTTATGGCATTGTTTTTTCCTTTGTAATTTGTTAAGCGCCCCCATTGTTTCGTTAAGACTCTTTCTCAGCCAGTGGGATGAAAGGAGTCAGTTTGTTGAATAACTTGTTTAGGATTAAAGGAGCTCTGGGAGAGGCCAGGTAGATTTCAAAAACTTGTCAGCCACCTCTGGCTTTTGGGCCTCTTTTCCTTGGCCCACACAGTGTGTGGTTGGTAAAAATATTTTGAATTCAGAGCCAGCATTTTTAAAAATCAGGAAATTCACATGAAAAAAAAAATCTCCAATTCTGGTAACATGAATGACATGAAGATCTGGCAACTGCAGCCACGCTGTGTTTGTGCAGGGCACTTTCTGGGAGGAGTGGAGTAGCTGCCGCCAGAGACTCGCGTCCCTCTCCTCCTTCAGAGACTCCACAGTGGGCTGTGAGTCCCGGACCTTCCAGCCTGCTTGCTCCTTTATGTAGTCCTCTCCCTATAGCCTTTGATTTTTAACTCCTAAGCTTAAGGGAACAGTGAATTTGACGGAAGTATTTTATGTACACAACACTACCACTTGCGGATGATTAAATGAATGAGATTGGCATGCGGCTTTTCCCGTGGACCTTCTAATGGGGGAAGGGCACAGACAAACTGCAGTTGCAGCTCTGTCATGGAGAAGGGAAGGAATACTTGGAAAGGGCTGCTGAGTTCCATCCAGATGAACACCTCCAAGCCGGAGGAATACCATGTACAAAGCCCTGGGGGAGAGGAAAAGAGTTGGGAGTATGTAAGTGGCTTCTTGAAAAATCTGTTCTGCCCCCATTAGGAGCTTTTCTGAAATCCAGAGGCATTGATTGGAGCTTTATTTTATTTGATTTTCTGTTTTGTTGCAGTCTACTTTGTTTTGATTTTTTTACATACTAGTTATTCTTGGTCATGCCTAATAAAATCTTGGCTCTGCAGTGTGTAGAACTTAAACCCTGCTCTAGACCAAGAATATACTTAAATACGAAATTTCAGAAGCATTTAAAAATAAGCTTAAATGCACACTGGTATTTGAACAAGCCACAGGTGCTGTGGTTTAGCACTGTTCAGAGAGAGTACAGGAAGAAATCTAGTATCCTGCAAGACACCATAAACACAACCATTAGCGAGATGGAACTGTTGGTGTCATAGGAATGATAGAAATTGTCTTTATTTTTCTATTTGACGATTCAGGATTTTTTTTTAAGGTATTCTAGCCATATCACATTTTGTTAGTTGCAAAGGTTTTAAAAAGGTAACCTTATCTGGAAAAGCTGGCCAAAAAACAAGTAAATGCCATGATTATTCATGGCAGCTAATTCATCAGTCCATTTAAGAAAAATGTAATATCTCATTGGAATAATGTATTTTGGGGCTGGGTGGGGGTAACATTTCATTTAGCTATTTAGCATGCTGCGTAGTTTAAGGAATTATATCAGGGGTTTATTTTTTAAATGATTTAATGATCACAAAAGCAAAACATGTTGAATGTAATAACTTGAAAAGAAATATAAAGAATAAAAATCTGTAATCTTCCACCCAGCCTGGTGATACTTTGTTTCCTTAACTATATGCCCCTGTGTTAATATCCATTTCTCATTGATGTTGGAAATTGGGAGGATTTGTTCCAAGGGTTAGCTTTGCTACAGCTTTGTTACAAATTAGGTAAGTTCCCATTGGCTGCAGAATTAGCAGCTGGGCCAGTTTTTCCTTTTGAGTGTAGAACTCCACATGAAGAGTTCCAGTACTCCTTTCTCTGTGTGAATGTAGACTTGCTACACAGACAAGCCTCTACTGACTTGATATAATTGTTTCAGTTTCTGACTTGGTTGTAGAAGCAGAATAATTGCCAAAATATTTTTCAGCCTTGCTTATTGTGTCTCCTAGCAGAGTTACAACTGAAATCTCATCATTAAAAGTACATTTTGTGTTGCTCACTAAGGAGGTTTTACCATTTTTCTTCTAATCATTTGTCTGTAGGATAAAACAGGTCTAAAGACTGATAACCTCACCTCCTTTTAGAGAGTACCTAGCAAGTTTCCTTTTTACATACTCCGATCCGTTCTCACCCACCATATGACTCTTTTGAAATAGTTCTATGATCTAGATTAGTAAATCCCAATTAAATTCCAGTATAATCTAGCAAGTTAAAAGACTTGTCAAAAGCATTTTAGGTAGGGTAGGTTGGTTGCACTAGATTTGAACTGGGTGCTGTTTGTTTTGGTAGGAAGCATTAGGACTATGAGGAGCTAAGGGAATGAATAGAGTGAAAGTCTTACACTGTTTTTTTTTTTTTCCTCCTACAACAGAAAATATTTGGGGCTCTGTTATCCGTGGTTCTGTTACTCGCCTCTGCCCTTGTTGGTGAGAATGCATCCACAGACAATTTTAAATGGTTGGAGGTGATGTGCTATGATAAAACTTTAATTTTCACAGGCCACAAAATATTTTCAACCACTTAAAAAAGTGTTGGGACGCCTGGGTGGTTCAGTTGGTTAAGCGGCTGCCTTCGGCTCAGGTCATGATCCCAGCATCTTGGGATCAAGTCCCATATCGGGCTCCCTGCCAAGCAAGGAGCCTGCTTCTCCCGCTGCCTCTGCCTACCAGTCTGTCTCCCTGTGCTCTCTGTCTCTCTGACAAATTAAAAAAAAAAAAAAGTGTTAAGTTTGTGAGCTGTACAAAGACAGGTGGGGGCTAGGGTTTAGCCTGTAGGCCCCTTGGCTGTGAATGATTATTCACTGCTGTTGTATTGGAACAAATGTCTCTCTCCTCCCTGCTCCTTCTTAAAGTGATACATTACTGTTCCTCCAGTAACAAAGATGGTGTAGGTTTCCTTTTCCCCCTTTGCTGTTAATATATACATATCCTGATAATGTGCAGAGATTGAGCATTTATCAAGCCCAGTTTTTTCATGCATGATTACTGAACATTTTCACATTGAAAATTTCTGGGAGTATTGATTTTAAATTTTAAAATTATACAGGTTTTTATTAAAGAAATCCATACAGGTTCTCCTTTTCAAAAAGTGACCGTTAGCAGGTAATGCTTTTTTAAAATGTTGCTGAAAATTTACCTTGGGCCATTGCATTTCTTTGGTATCCATGTAGTATCTTTCATAATCCCCGTCACATTTAAATTGATGCCATTTTATGAAGTCTGCATTATACATCTTTAACCATATTTTGAATGTGCAGTTTGTCTTTCAGTTGACTAGATTCCCAGAAGCGGAGCTGTAAAATTTTGCTAAGTAGTACTTATTCTCCAAAAGGCTATACTGATTTACATGCAGAAATCCTTACCTGACTTGAATGTCATTTGTGTCTGCATAACATTCCTTTACGTGGGTATGTTCTTACATTACCCCTTTAGTTGCCTAATCTTGGTACGTGAATCTTTATCCACATCCCTGGAGAGGGTTTGGAATTCCCAGTGTAATTTGATCAAAAGATGTGTTTAAGGTTCTTGATACACATCAATGGTCAAAAGTATTCTTTTAAGGAATGAATTTGACTAAAAATTGAGAGTAACAGTGGGAGTTACAATACTGCCACTGGTGTTTTAGTAAGAACCAGGAAATGTGATGTGTAGGTAGTATTTCCACATACTGTCAAGAGTAACTTTGGGAGGGCGCCTGGGTGGCTCAGTGGGTTAAGCCTCTGCCTTCAGCTCAGGTCATGATCTCAGGGTCCTGGGATTGAGCCCTGCATCGTGCTCTGTTCAGCAGGGAGCCTGCTTCCCCCGCCTCCTCTGCCTGCTGCTCTGCCTACTTGTGATCTGTCAAATAAATAAAATATTTTTTTAAAAAGTAACTTTGGGGATCATAAGTAGTTTCAATCATGAAAAAGTAGAGTTATTTAAGACTGGCTTCTGGCAAAAAGAACTAAGCCTTTGGATAAATTTGGGTCTTTGCTATAATGCAATGCCAAGAGAGAGGCTTTTAGGGCCTTCTCACTTGACTGCTAGAATTCAGCCAATGGCCCTGGTCAGGAAGATAAAAAAAGACAAGGGGGAAAATAGTACCAGAGAGATCACTTTTCAACCTGATTATTCTACAGCTCCATATAAAATGTTGCTTTTGAAGACAGATGTTAAATCTATTTAAAAAAAAAAAATGGTTCCAAAAATGGTTCGGGGTGCCTGGGTGGCTCAGTGGGTTAAAGCCTCTGCCTTCAGCTCAGGTCATGATCCCAGGGGTCTGGGATGGAGCCCTAATTTGGCTCTGCTCGGCAGGGAGCCTGCTCCACCCCACCTTTGCCTGCCTCTGCTTGTGATCTCTGCCTGTCAAATAAAATCTTTAAAAAAAATTTTAAGAAAATGGTTCTGGGTGGCTAGTAAGGGTCTGCCTTGGATCCTGGGATTAAGCCCTGCTCAGCAGGAAGCCTGCTTCTCCCTCTCTCTCTCCACTCCACCTGTGTTTCCTCTGTTGCTGTGTCTGTCAAGTAAGTTGCTCAACACCTTGAAATCCCGGGGCTGATCATAACCTGAGCTGAAGTCATGCTTAACCAACTCAGTCACACAGATGCTCTTAGACTCTAACCATCTTGAGGGCAGAAACCTCTAATGATTATTGTGCAGCTTCTGGTAAACGTTAGGAATATAGGAAACAAGTGTTAGCCTGAAACTTTGAGGCACAATCAACTATGTGACAACATTCCTGATATAACCCAGTTTGCCAGAAATAATAAACTCCACTAGTGTTTAGTCCTGTCATTTTGTCTACAAAGTTCAGTTTAAGGGGACCTACAGGGAATTCTTATATTCCAATGTGAAGACAACATTGGGAAATGCCAGGCTTTTGTTTTTCCTCCAACTTACTAAATCAAAAGCCAAATGAGATTCGAATGGAACTTTTATGTGAGGATTCTTAAGTTGGTCTTCAGTAAGCAGTATTTTGGGGAAATAGAAATTGTATTTTGGTGGGGAAGGTAACTTAGCCAGTTACCCTTTTAAAAAACAGCTGTAATAAAAAGTGATGGCAGTATATAGTTATCTGCAACTTGTTAACAACAAAGTACGTAATTACAGAATAGAAGAGCTCTTGGAAATTATTAAAATTAACAAAACCCATTGAGGAATAGAAATAAGATAGCCATAGTGGGCCACCATCAGACTGGTATCTAACAGAGAAATGTCCATTTCGAAGAGTAATGAAAACACTTTACTGGTGGACAATCCATTTTAACCCAGCTAATCCCATTAATAAGGGATCATGAATTAAAGTGTATAAATATACTATGAAACAATGTGTATGACCACCCATGGGAGAAAAGTAAATATTTACTGTGGAATGCCAGACACATTTTCCACTCGATGTTCAGTTATGGTTAAAAAAAAATTATTTCCATTTTTATTTGGTTTCCAAATATAAAAAAGTCAAGATTCTTACACCAATTATCTGAGACCATGCAAAGCAACTTAGAGTGTATACAACAGTCATTCCCCACCCCCCCTTGTTTTGCTGCTTTATACAACTGTTTGACAGAAAGTTGAATGGCGCACATGCCTGGTTGGAAAATTTCACCTGTTTATTAAAACACACAGACACAGACACACACACACACACACACACAACCCCCCAACAACAAATATCCAGGACGGTTTGCTACTTTGTATCTGTAAGTCAACTTATAACCTAGTTACTTTATATTTAGGAGGCACATGGGACTGAAATATTTAGCTGCCCAATTTTATCCATCTACACCACAGAAAGAGTCCCAACACTCTGTGAAGTTTCGAGGGCTGAGATAGTAGACACTATTTGTTATCCATAGTAGATTCAACTATTGAGCCTAGAAAGGAAGGCTTTTCCTCCTTAACAGAAATAAAAATTTCTTTAGGGCCTTCCCTCTAATTTTCCTAGACTGGGTTCCAGAGGAATAGTGAAGAATCCCTCATGTGAAATTCAAAGTGTGACAACTGTGAAGTATTCTTTTGCATCATACAAACTTGCTAGTTGCATAGACCTAAAGACAGCTGGTTTGCTAAATGGCACTGAAGAAAATCCTGACCCGAGTGGCACTACTTACTCCAAATGTTCTTGACCAAAAAAAATTATACAACAATATTTATAGGCTCACTTTTAAGAGATGGCTGACAATACTGTACATATTTTACATGTCAAATACATAGTCCAGGAGTTTATAAATTCATGCATTATTACCTCTTAAGAATTTCATGTACAAGATCCCCTCCCCCAGTACTTGTGACAGCATTTCAGGTGGACAGTTTTATATACAAAATCCAGTTCCTCTGCTGTGTTAAGGTATATAATTTAAAGAAACTTCAGAGATCACTGAGAAAAAAATCTTAAGTCCATTGAAGATCGAAAGTGTCAATCTGTGGATTTAAAATGTTTCCTTTTTAAAAAACATCCAGGAAGCATAACCTGTACAAAGAAAAATATAAAAATTCTGGATGATCATGTTTGATCACACTACATAATTTAGAATGAAATGTCATTGGTTAAAAGTCCTTCTACTTTACTCATTCCTCTGACAGCATTAATTTGTGAACTAATATTTATATTTAGTTCAGCTGCATTTATGGCACAAAATCTTTTTCAAAACAAGTGGCACCGATTTTCCTTAGGTGTAACAGCACTCTATTTTTTAGCAGCAATTATATTTTTAAAGGTTAACAATTTGTAGAATGTACAACTATACTAACTTTCTATACTCACCAGTTATAATATTTACAAGGCTAACGCCTACATACAGAATCATCTTTCACTCCTCCCACCCCATGTTTTTCTTATTCAAAGGTTTCTGTCCTCCCGTCTCATTTCTGAGTTCTGTTTTTTGTTTTTGTTTTTTGGCGGGGGAGGGGAGTACAGGGGCTTCAGACAAGGTACCTGTGTGTTTGTCAATGGATTCTTGATTCCAAGTGAGTATAAAGACAAGACAAAATAATTCTTGGTTCAGGTATGTTCCAGTGCCCCAATAGTTACAGGATAAATAGTACTTACTAGCAACCTATAAAAAATGAGACATTCTCAGGTGTCTTAAAAATCTAAGTCTGTAACAGTGGAACAGCAAGGAGGCCATTTCTCAACTGTGATGTAGTCACCATTGACTAGCATTTGAGGTTAGACTCTAATCTTGTGGTTACTACTGGTAACCAGTAAGTTTAACTAGAGGGGTCAGTAAATTAAAAAACAGGAAACATTTACCTCAAGGGAATTATGGTTCTCAAGTATTCTGTGTAGAGAGATTATAGATAAAGGGAACTGGCAATCTAGCATGCTAACTCAAATCCCATGAATACAGTTTTTCATGATGATGTATTTATTACATGCATCTTTCTTAACATACCTCTAAAAATCACCAACTGTATAGTTAATAGTCCTTTAACAGAAAGTTTGGGTTATAGAGGGGAACTGGCCCTATCAGGTAGCTAGTGACATACCAGTTGTGAAAATTTAGACAAATGAGCTGACAAATTCCTGAAAATAGCAAATTAAGTCCTTTGTCAAAGTAGTTATTGGACCATACAGAAATAGTCCAAATCTGGAATTTAGAAATTAAAACTGTGATCCTGTGATACATGTTTTCAGATCGACAGATTTCTTTAATATCAAGATTTTTGTAAATTTCTACAACAGAAGAATTTGTTGACTATGTTAATGCTGTGATGAGAAAATAATTTAGAGAAAAGATCTACCCGTAAGTAAGCTGATCTGACAAAACCCACAGACTGATGTCAAATGGACAAAAAACTGAACAAAATGTGTGAAAAAATGACAACTAAAATGGGGGGTGTGGGTTGGGGCTGGGGGTACAATTAAGGCATCTAAAAAAAATTCCACATGGCTTTGGCTTATTAAAATATTTTACACTTTTTTTTTTTTTTTAAAAGAAGATCTGAAAACATCTGAAAAACTTGCAAATTGTTTGAAAATCCTGCATGGCAAATTCAGACAGCTTGCAAGTGTCATTCGGATGTTTACCAAGGAAAATAGAGAGACCTGTCCCCACGAGACTGCATGTGGGAGGTCCTCCCAGTTCTCTCTATCTTAAACTGGATGGCAACCCAGAGGTCTGTGCAGCAGTCACAAACAAGGTGTTGTTATCTGGAAGGGAAGGGACTGTGGAATTTCCATTGGTTGGAGAACCCAGCTTTAGTTTTTCCAGATACTCTGCATGTACAGGCTTATGACACTGGAGAACTTTGATGGCATCTTCTACTTTGAACCACTCTCTCTTCCTTCCTAGAAAATAGTAGGGCATTGGTCATTATACAGTAAAGTCAATTTTAAAAAGTAGGCCAATGCTTTTACAATGCCCTTCACCCCCTCCCCCACAAATAACTTTACTGTTTTTTTGGAATGGCTTGGACAATATGCTGGTGGAAGAATTTTAAGATAATTCAAGTGTGGACATACATATACTCATCTTCTTTTAAAAAGGTAACCAAAAGTAATTCAAGATGAAAACTGTATATAAGTACAAAGTACTTGAATTAAGAGAATCCAGATGGCAAAGGGAAAGGGAACTTACCTATATTAACAGAATCTTCCCAATCTTCTAATATTTCAGTGACAGTAAGAACATAAACATATGTTCTATGCTTTCTGTCTTGGTTCTGCTTGAATATAAAAAGAAAAGCATTTTAATCTCCAGGAGCTAGCTATTACACATTTTTGAGGGAAAAAGCCAGTTGTGGCATACTACTGCTTAGCAATACTATGCATACTATGCTTAAGATAGGCAAGTAAAATCCAGTTGTATAACCCGGCACAGAAGTGAATTTTATGTGAAACAAAATATGTAAAATGATGAAATTAACTCCCCATAGTAAACTTTTGGCACTTTGATTTCAACACGTTTTTAAGAGACATGAAGTACTGATAGTTTAAAAGCTTCCAGGTGAACTATACACAGCCAAAGTTGAGAATGGGTTACTCATTTCTGGAGTATTACCTTTTAGTCCCATGTGCTCAAACTCCTAGGACTTCAGGTAACTGACGGATTTGAAAATTAAAAAAAAAAAAATTTTTTTTTAATAGACTCTATGCCTGACATGGGGCTTGAACTCAAAACCCTGAGATCAAACGCTGCTTGCTCTATCAACTGAGCCAGCCTGGCAGCCTGATAGTTGCCAGATTTTTTTCTACCACAAACAATCTAATTCACTCAATCCAAATAGCACATTATGTCTTTGGGAAGGAACAGAAACAACAAAAAATGAGAGGCATCTCTCACATAAAACATTACTGTTCATTATTTTTAAGAACTTACTGTCTTCTATGCCTGGAAAATCAATACATTTATTATGCTATGTTCACAAATTCACGGAAATCACCAGGGCAGGACAATTCTAACTTTCCCTTACATATTCTAAGAGGAAAGATACATTGGTTACTTTTTTCTGTCCAGATTCTATGAAATTTAGCATTTGTAATGCAATTAATACTATTACCTACCTGTGTTATAGAAGCTTCATTTATAATGTGAGAAGTTCCCTTCAAAAATCTTGTCAACATACTGAAATGTGCTTGCTATTTGTACCTTGGCTACTCTGAATTATAGAAAACCCTCAATACATTTTTCACTTTAACCAGGAGATGGTGCTCTTCAATTGGGTAGAGCAAGTGCTGAATTCTGGGAGACTGAATACTAACTTGAGAACTTTACAGGAGTCATCAATTCTACCAAGTACTGCACAATTCCTGAATTCTGTAGAAAGCGTTTTTCATTTCTTTTTTAAAAAAATTTTGAGAGGGAGGCAGGCTGTCCATGCAAGCATGAGCATGGGCAGAGGCAGAGGAGAAAAATCCCAAGCAGACCTCCCTGCTGAGATCAAGACCTGAGCCGCAATCAAGTGAGCCACCCAGGCACCCCCTTAAAAATAAAATGTTTACGGTTCTACCAGAAGGACTGAACTAACCCTTAAGTAGTATCTTGAAGGAAAAAAAACTTACTTCTCTCCCTCTTAATCCTTTAACTTACTTGCTTACTGATTGATAGTTTTAGTCTCGCTCAGGTTGTGCCAGATTATTTGGCTGGTTAGAAAGAATGGTTATAATTCTATTATTCGAAAGGATTACTTTGGCTACTCACCTCAAATATGCCCAGGAGTCTGCCTAACTTTCCTTTGACTCCAGCCTATTAAAAAAGGATGAAGTAAAATTGTTACCTTTCCTAAGAAAATTTATACTGGTTATTTTCTGACTATTTCAACTTTTGGATCTAAGCACAACAGGCCCTCCTATACCTCCTATACTAAGCCTGCTTCTGCGAAGTTGTTGTTTTTTTTTTTTTGGCAAAGGCAAGATTCATGACATGTGGTCTGCTATAAAACATGGCTTAATTCCATATGCAAGTTCAGACTGACCAGATTGACTACCATTTATTTTTTTTAGAAATGACAGGGACTGACCAAAAATTAGACTTTCTACCAATTGGGGACAAACTTAATGAAAAGACTTTTCTGTACAGCCGATAAAGCACTTATTACCCTTCTTACTTAAAAGACTGTCTTTCTGCCCCACCCCCTTTTTCTTCACATGGCTCAGGAGGTACAATTCTTTTCTATATGTTACCCTTCGAATGCAGAGTCCTCATTACTTTTACCCATTACTGTAACAGACTGATTAGAACGTTATATCCACCCACAGCTAACACATTGATACCCACTGTCTCCTCTATCTAGGAAATGTTCCTCCCTCAGGAAGCTGCTCATCCTTCAAGACCCATCTCTATGAAACCTTTCTAACTACAGAACCAAGACCCAGTGAGAGCATTAGAATTTGCTTCCCATTTATACCCTAACTGCTGCTCAATAACTTAACAGCACTTCAATCTATGCTGTAAAAGCAAATTCTATCTATGAGCAACTTTTAGAAGATAAGCAGGCCATGTATGCTTTTGTGCATGTATGTGCATGCCTCATTTTATTCAGCTTTAGGACAAAACAAAAGCAGTTTGCTTATTCATCTGAAAAAGAAAGTCTAGCACATGAATGTCTCTGTGCATTCCAGTGTATTACTAGCTGCTTGGAGACAAGGTCACCATATTATCTACTGATCACTCATCAGGCTTATTGTCTGTTAAACAATTCTGGGGGACGTCTACATTGCTTTTAGCTCTGTTTTACCAGGTAGAAAATGTATCTGCTTAGCAAAATGCTATCTATAGTTGCCTGCTTAAAAATGCTGAACAACAAAGAGAACCCATGTGACCTGTCTTGTCGTCTTCTCAGTGTACATGTAGCCCAAATGCCCCACAGACACTGTAAAACTTCCAAGGACAGCCAACAAGCTACTACGGTTTATCTCACCTCTTCGTACACCTCCCTCACAGCAGCGCCACCAGGTTCCTCCTCTGGCTCCATGCCTCCTCCAGGGACAATCCACTGGTCGGGGTACCGGCTGCTGCTCACCAGCAACACCTGCAAGGAGGAGGACCACCGTACACTCCCGCTGCCCAGGGAGCACCGTAGCCCCCAATACCACCCTCAAACCTCCACCGGGAGCCCTTCCACATTAACACACCTTTCAGAGTCATTCAAATATGAGGAGTGCAGAGTCTATCACAAACAAGCAACTGACAGCTTTTGTACACACTGTCTTTCAGAATTCAACAATATTGTGCTCACATTACTACACCATCTGAATGAACCTAATGAAATCACTTTAACTACCAGATTCAATTTGTGAAACGCTCCAATTCTTGGAGACTAACAAAAGATAAAAGCTGAGACTTGGTTTACTAGCTTCAGAGCTGTATGCACTTAGGTTTGTGGTCGTAGTATGTTTTTTTAATTACAGAAACTTATCATTCTCCCAAATTTAAGAGTATGTGACCCCAGGCTTGTCACTCTGTTCCCTCACCTATAGAATATATGAATACTTAAAAGGTAACTAAGACTGAGAAAGGAATAGGGAGATTCAGGTAAAGCCAATGCTCAGTATATAGAGAGTTCCTATTATACTTACACTTACAATTGGGTGGAAAGAAGTACCCCTCATATTCTGAACCAATTATAAATGAACAAAAGTCACTTCTTTTGATAAGAGGCAGCTGTAACTTATGATCTAGAAGAGGGCTGGCAAGCTATAGTGCGCGCACGGCTTGTTTCTGTACAGTCTGGTAACTAAAAATGGTTTTTGTATGTTTAATTATATGAAATTCAAATTCCAGTGTTCATAAATTAGAAAATCTAGCCACACTCATTCATTTTTTACATGTTGCCTATGACTGCTTTCATACTCCAACAGCAGAGTTGGGTAGCTGTGACAAAAACAGTGTGGCCCACAAAGCCTAAAAATATCTGGCTCTATAAAGGAAAAGTCTGCAGACCTCGTTCAAGAGTAGCATTAACCTTGAAATATGTGAACACTTTTTTAAAAAAAGGATGACATTATCAGAGTATCCTAGAGGATCATTATTTGAACACTGCCAGAAATAAGAATTATGTATTTATCTTATGAATGAAAATTTGTGAGCTAGGGTAGGTTAAAATCCACCCAAATTAAAACACAAAGGCTATGATAAATAACCAAATGATATTTGTCAAGTAACAAGTGTCTTAACCAACTTGAACAAAAATGTTCACCAAATTACCTTCGCATACTGCCTTCAGAACGTAAACCATTCTCACCAGATACATCAATCGATTCAGAGCCAAGCTTGATCTGTGAGGTGTGTACTGGTTTTCCAACATGCATGCCAGTAGTTCTATCTGCTTAGCTCCATCCCTACTGCCAGCAGCTGCTGGAGTGGAGAGCTCACAGCCAGGATGGGAGTCACCTACCGAGGAGGCCACCAGGAACTCAACCTTCCCCAACTACCAAGTGCCAGGCTGACAGTAAACAATTCAGCAACTCCCACCTTTCCCTGAAAAACCTCTAAAGTACGGAGTTGGGAGATAAAGGAACACCTACCCAGGTACATATCCCCTCAATCTGAAAACTAAGCAGCAAATTTTGGCCTATGGACACACCATCATTGCAAAGTGATCAACCAACATTCAAGGGGCCTGAGCATTGTTTCCCTCATTCCTCATCTGGATAGGACTCTATTGCTTCTACTGGGACTTTATTCTTTCAAACGAATTAGCTGGCAAAACAGTGCAAATCCAGAGGAAGCACTATAAGATAACAGTTGGTAAAACCTTAGAATAGTAATGGCTGGGACGCTTAGGTGGCTCAGTTGGTTAAGCAGCTCAGGTCATGATCCTGGGGTCCTGGGATGGAGCCCTGCATTGAAGCCTGCTTCTCCTTCTCCCTGCTGCTCCTCCTGCTTGTGCTGTCAAATAAATAAAATCTTTAAAAAGAAAATATTAATGGCTGACACTGAAGGTACCACATCAAGTCCAAATATCGCAATTCTGGTAAAATGAAATGTAAACCTTAAATTTAAGCTTTCTTAAATATTAGCAAACGGGGCTTACATATCAAAATTAGAAGCTAAAGAGCCAGAATAAGCAAATCCAGCAAGTAGAAAACACTGGTTTGAACCTGAAGATGTTTTGCAACTGTACAGATCACAACCAAGGTGTGTTTCATTCCTGGATGCACACAATGAAGGCTGCTGATCTACCTTTCAGTGCACCAGTGCCGTCCTCTCTAAAATCAAGCACCCATCTTGTAGGGCTGTTTAGTGTTACTGAGAAGGAAATACCCTAAGTCCTGGCTGAGGCACCTGCTGTTGGCCCTCACTAGCTCTCCCCCCCCCCAAATTTTGCCACTTGCATTTGTTTTATAATTATTGAGAGTTAATAATGAGATGAGTGCAGAAAGGAATTATCAAAAAGAAAGCAAAGATTAATTAAAGGTGGGTTATTAAAAACTATCAGACTAAGTATGGATGAGGCTACTATAAAAGACTAGAAAAAGTAAATTTAAAAATCCAAAAAGCGCCATCAAGAGTCTTCAAAGTTCAAGTTCTTTAAACAAAGTGAAACTGGAAATCAGATTTCACTTTTTATTTTATTCAAAAAGGAGGCTTACGAAGGTTCTATGGCATTTCAAGGCTTTGGCCTATATTAAGACCAGCAAATAACATGTTTTTAAGTTAAAATAAAATGTGTAAGGTATAAAAGCATGTATCTTGCATCAAGGGAAAAGTAAACCTGACTGCAGTAAGCCTGACTGCAGAGGTAGAGGCCTCTTTCTTGATCACTAGGTGCCAATGGGTTACAGATAATCTAGTTTTTATTGCCTGGATGAATTCTTAAAACCTAATTCTACAGTCCCTAAACAACTTCCTTGATTACCTTCACAATGGGACAGGACACTGCAGGGGCTAGCTACTGGAAAAGTTCATCCTTATTTAGTAAACAGGGAGTTTTAAAGCCACTGATATTCTTATGTTTGAGTCTTGGAAAAAATGAAACTCTTGTCATGTATATAAGTCAATGATAATTCCCACTTGTCCCAAGATGGTCTTTAAGAGACAAAGTACATAAAGTTAATAATGTTGAAAACCTATTAGTAGAGTCTGTCTGCTTTTCTTAACTAACACTTGTGCTTCCAATTAAATTCAAATCTTTAATCTGCAATCTACAGGACATCATTCACATATGACTAAAATTATCTTCCAAAAGTCAGTGACATGGAATCCCTGTATGCTTCAACATCTCTCTTCATAAACTGTATTTTAGAAAAGTATGAAAACAGATCTATATAGTTTTGGACGAATGGTTTAGTAGAATCTGAGAACTTATCATGTGGAATCCCTTGACATTCCGAATTGATTAAATTTAACTAATCAAGCCATTACTTCAAATGTCTTTCTCCAAAATATGATATGATATATTTAATAAATGAGTAATTGATACCTATGGTATAGAAATGATCAGCATCTAAACTACTAGCATAAAAGATTTGATAATGAGCCTTCAGTGATGACAGATTTGAAAACCAGTATGTTTCATTAAATATTTGCCTACTCATCTAGAGTACTTCAGTCAGAGTTCAAATGAGGTCAAGGCCACATCTGTATGTTTGTTGTGGTGTTGGTGATTAACCTACACAGGTAGAAGAAACAAATCTGAATAGCATTAAGTAGAGACAAGTGATTAAAACCCTTAGGACATGCTAGAAGAATCTAAATGTGAACTCCATTACAAATTACTCAATATCCTCAAAAAAAGAAAAACCCATCTTAACATTTCTACAACATCCCCAATCTACCAGATCTGTAATAAAGGTTTAGCATGCTTACTGATGTTCTAAAAACATTATCACTGAAGTAACAGAGGTTATAACATCTCATTCAGTTAGGAGGATACACCAAAACACCAAGAGCTGACAAATCCACCCCTGGTTGTTCATAGGTTTTCAATTCCTTTTCAAATACCTTTCTGGGCATATTACATTTTGTGTATCCAACAAGATTATACTCTGCCACATTAGTAACAAGGTGACAGCCGTGAAGAAGACATTCAACCTTCCAGATAAGCCAGAGCTGAGACCAAAGGCAGGATTTATAAAATGGAGGTTAGCCAACCCACCAGGCTGCAAAATTAGACTTGAATCTAACTCCATCTCAAAGCCAAAGACATTTCCTTGATTCAAATGGCCCACCTTCACATAAGCATTCCTGCTACTATATTATTAAACCTCAACCCCTCCTTTCATGTATTGAACAATTATCAGAATACACCACCATTCCTATCACCGTTAAGCCAACTCTCACACCTGTCTTTTTGTTAGACAATGTTTTAAGCATTTGGAATGTAAGTAGCAATTATAATGGTCTACTTGGAACCAGCCCTGAGTCTTACTGGACAAAGGTTTGTCAATGAATTGGGAGTATCTACAGTATCGATTCTATACTCTGTTATCACCTAGTAAGTCCTCCTCACTGGGGGTGTGTAAGAGCTTGTAAACTGGGGGTGGGGGGGTAGGGGGGATGCTGTGTAAGGTTTATGTAATGCAGTTACACCCTCAGAAGATGGGCGGTACTTGAAATTCCTATACACCAAGTGGCCCCCAAATGTCCTTTGTGTTTCAGCTTTTACCCTTAACTGTTCTTGGTCACAGTCAACTTCTGGGAACAACTAGTCACTACAAATGACTACTACTTGGTGGGGGCAAGCTATCTGGAGAAACTGTGATCTCTACATGGAAGAATGAAGAGTTTTATTTTGTGAATTATAGCTATTTAGAAGCTGTTTTGGGGTTTTTGTACTTTCTTCCCACATTATCATGAACCAGGATGCATGAATGATTAAACCACCTCTACCATAGTATCTATATTATAGGCATTTAGCCAAAATTAGGCCAGCAAGCAGCACATTAGGAACACCAGTGTGCACACAGACATTTTAAAAGATCTTAAGTTATAACAATTACTACTGTATCCATTAACCAGCTACCTACTGTTATTATTAAACAAATTAGTACTACTTTTTGGACTACACTACAGAGGCACAGTGCTATAGGAGGATCAGAAATATGGACTCATTTTGGGAAAATGTGCTTAACTCAAATGAGATTATTGTTAAGCTTGGTACGGGTTCTACTGAAGCATTTTTGCACCATCCGAAAGTCGAAAAACCACAGGTTGAAACTACTGAAGTCAGGGACCATCTGTATGGGATTGGTAGATAGATGAATGCTAAATTGGGCTGATGACATTTTCTCCTAGTATGCCAATGTTTTGAAGCTATAGGTAAGCTTTCTTTCACACATTTTCAGAAAGCCTTAGTAATATATACCAAGAGCCTGAAACAGATGCAAATTTTGCAGAAGTGCCTTTCCTTGAAAAGTGGCTGGTTGAGTGGCCTAAGGAGCCCTTTAGGTTTGGGAGAGCTTCAGGCATAGTTGACATTTCCACATGTTCAGAAAAAGCTGCCTTTGGAGAGTTAATTTTAATAAAAGTGGTCTCCATTTGAGGCACATTATCTTGTATGACTTAAAATCTAAAAGGATTTCTGTGAAAGCGTAAGGCCCAGAGTATACATCTGATAAGGCAGACTACCTATTGATCCCAAGCATACAAATGTAGTACAGACTTACCTATACTAGTATTTCTTATTAAGTTGTTTTTATTAGGGCTCTGGTTTTGGAGTTCTGCTTTCCCTACCAAGTCTATTTAGGACTCTGCTTTCCCTCAGGCTTAATTTTAGTGCATGATTCTGTAGAATTCAGACATTTAGTTAATACACATTTGGCATTTAGCAGACTGTAGAATGCAGCTCCTGGCTCAAGGAGCTTAAAAGCTAATTAGGGGAGTAGTGGGCAGTCTTTAAGGCTGTTTTGTTAGTGTTTCTCCCTCACAACTGTGCCTGGATTCCACCCAGAATCAAGTCCTTTCTATTTCTCTTTTTAGCATTCTATCCTATTTTGCTGCCAGATCATCCTCAGGCTTGAATACATTTAAAATGTAAATGTTCCTTGTTCAAAACTAAGTGTTCCTTTCTTGCCTAGCAACTCCTTAGCCTTACATTTAAGGTGCCTTTTCAACAGTTCTCTGTCCTGTGCTTCCTAAGCTGCAGCTCAACTAACCCACAGCCCCAAGTTTTGCTATCTGTGATGTCTGGTCCTTCCTCTCTCACTGAAATCCAGCTCCAGTGGATCTTAACCCTGGAGCATGTGAAGGTACTTTTCCCTTACTTTATTTCCCTTTATGTCAGTCATTTGTCTATCCTCCCGCTGTACCGTATGTTTCCTAGGAGTTGACACTTTTCATCTCTGCAACCCTGTTCAAACTATCATATACACAGTAAGTTCAAAATAATCTATTTCTGTTTACCTTTTGTGAATGTATTCTTCTCTTTCACTGTACAAGCACGGTATCCCAGCTAATCAATGGGATGCTTATTTTGTGGGCTTCTGTGTAAGCCCCACTGCCAAAATTAAACTGCCCAACTGCCAAAACTTCTGTAGGGTGGTTCCCTATAGAAATAACCAGCGGAATGAAATGAACAGAAGATTTAGAAATAAAGCACCTGGGCTCAAAATTATCTGCCAGCTTTTGGGACCTTGGGATAAGTTATATCTGCTGTCTAATTTCCTCCTGTACAAGTGCTAATGCTTTTTACCTCACAGGGATGATAAACTGGGCAAATATATAAACACCCCCCAAAAAATAAAGACTGCTGTTAGGACAGCCTTCTTTCAAAACAACCTGTTCTCAACTGTGGGCTGAGGAGAGAACCATACTGGAACACTGCAACTTTTTGTGGTCAAAGAGCAATTACTATTTTATTCCAATTGACACTCTATAACATTTCATCCTAAAATAAGGCATACATTTAAATCTCCGAACCAGGACCTAAGTGTTGGTAACCCCGTGGGGATGGGTGGGGGGTGATTCTCACCTGTTAGCTAAAGAGGTGGATTCAGGCTGTTTTGTATCCTATCCTTAGAAGGCTACCAGTGTAATTTCAGTTACGTGGGAATAAATTCATAGTAAAACAGCAAGATGTCCAGGAAAGCTAACAGGGTTCATTTTGTAACTATCATATAATGGAAAGAGCCCCAAATATTCACAACTACAGAAATGAAGATCCTAGAGAGATACATGTTAAAGCTGGCTGTGCATTTTACTTAGAAAATTCTAGAGCCTTCCCTTAAGAACATATTCTGACTTGGTTTCTTCGTCTGCACTGTACCAGATTTACCAAGTTTTACATAACAGATTTCTCTAATACTCCAGAGCTTGCTCCTTACTTCATTTTATCTAATGACAGTAGTCTCTCCACTCAACTAGAGGCTAGAAATTTAGCATTTATTACAATAGGGAACAATTTCCAAGCATAAAAGTAATTCATTGATCTACTAAGGTTATCTCTGAAGCATTCTTCAAGCTTTGCTTTTTACCACTCACAATACAGATCATTTCAATTTCCTCCCATTTCCTATATTTTCTCCTGGGAACTTTTTTTTACAAAGCATGAATTCCAAGTTCAAGTTATGGCAAGACTTCAAAGTCATCACTTCCAGAGTCTTCCAAGCTCAGCCTCACAAAATCTCTCATTCAGCAAATAGCATGCACCCAATTGCTAAAGAACCCTGTGCCAAGAGCCCAGCATCAGGAGCAAGGACTGGATCCTGAATTGTGAATCTGCCACTTCCTAATTATGTCATTTGGGGAAAGTACTAACAATCTCAACTGCCTCCTCACCTATAAACCAGCACTAAGAGGATGAAATGTAACCTACAGGTCTTCAGGCAAGCCCCACATATCCTAAGCACTCAACTAAGACTGTGATGAGCCAATCAGACAAGATCCTTGACCCTTCTTAATCACTTTGGGCTATTCTTTTATATTCAAAGCTTGTTTTTTCCTAACATGGCCCTCCCTCAACAATTTTCTAATCTTTTTAAAAAAATAGAATACTTAATGCTTGCTGACTGTTTATTCTGTGAATGTTAAAAAATCTTTCCCCTCCCACTTTTTAGCTTTCCCAACTGGGCCAGGTCATAGTTTTCTTCTGAAAACTCAAGAAAATTTAAGCTAAACACTTAAAGGCCCCAAACTAAGCACCAATCAACACTAAAAGGCTTGGTTTCTTTAAAATAAATAAATAAATAAATAAATAAATAAAGGCAAAGCAAGAGTTTGAAGAGCACCATTTGAAGCACTTTGATTTTTGTCAGCATAGTAAGAACTATGCTACTGATTACACTATGTCATACTCAGCCTAACTACACGGATCAGCAATAAGGAAGCCATTAAATTTCCCGTCTCTGGCTTTAGCCTGGTATTTTATTGGACACAGTTGGTTATGGAAGCAGAACTCTTAGTTTTTTCTCTGCCTAATCATTATAGGAACGGCAATGCTTTATAAAAAATTTTCATGGCTACCAATCAACTAGTATTGCTTTAGGCAACTTTAGAACAGTGAACCATTTTAAAATTAAATAAATGTAACACTGAAATAAGGAAAAACTGCTTTCCAGGAAAAACCTCAAGGGCCTCATATCAACCCAAGGCAGGAGGATAAATTACAGTAGACTGACTGCTTACTCTTAGTACAAGAAAGGATGCTCCTCTCCAGATGTCAAACCAAACAGCGAAGTAAAGAAGCCTTAATAAGTACGCTGAGAGCTAGAGACTATGGTCTGAAAATGGCAACTTTGCCCACCTCTAGTCCATCTTCTCCCTCTGGCGTTATTCCACATTATTCACTAGCCATCTTCCTGCTGTCAGAAAACTTTTAAAAAGGCGGCCTTTAAAAAAAATATATCACATGTAATTATGCCAGGTGCTTGCGAGTTAAAGGGCCCACATGAAAGTCCGATTTGAAAAACCAGACTAAATGGGGCTTTATTTTAAAGCACGGGGTCTGTTTGGCCAGTCCACAAACATCCCTAAGTCTAATCAGAAAACGCAAACTGCTATAACGTTAAAGGAAAATGTAACAGAGGCAGCGGCAGAAGAGCTTGGGTTGCAACACTCACGCCATTTCTGCCGCCTCTGTTAGCACTCGAGGTTTTATCTTGGGTTTACACTCAATTCGCGTGTTAAGATGGTGACTCCCGCCAGAAGCGACCTATTCGGCCCGGGACCTTCCCGCGGGCCAGGAGACGTCTCGGCCTCAGGTCCTCACGACCGCCCAGCAGAACACTGGGCTGGGCCAACCCCTTTGTCTCCTCCATCAACCCACAGAAAGGAAGGAAGGAGGGAGGGCGGGCAGGAGGGAAAGAGGGAGGGGGCTAATCCCTCCCAGACCCGGGGCCAGACGAGGAGTCAGGCTGGGAAAGGGAGGACCCCTACCCCGGCGGGCCGCGCCCCCACGCCCCCGGCCTGCTCCGGCACCGTCGCGGCGGAGGGCACAGAGCGCGCTGGCGGCCCTCACCTCGTCCTCCTGCTCGCTCCGGAAGCACAGGCACGCCGCCCGCTTCTTGAAGCCCTCGCGGTCATAGGTCCGCGTCTGGTTGGGCTTGAACTTCATCATAGAGGCGGGCTCTTGCTGCCGCTGCTGCTCCGGCCGCCGCCGCGGGGGCCCGGCCGCCGCCACCCCGCCGGGGAGTTGGGGCGCGGGCGAGTCGGGGCACAGGGGGCGCCGGGAGGCGAGACGGCGGCGCGGGGAGTGGCAGCGAGGCCGGTCAGTCCCGGAGTCGGCGGCCGCCTCGACGCGGGGCAGGGGGCAAGTGCGGGTCACTGCAGCCCGGGTGCCGGAGAGGAAACGCCGCCTCTGCCCGGGCGTCCGCCGCTCTCCATGGAGCCCGCCGCCCGCTGGCCTCCGCTCTCTGCCGCTGCTGCTGAAGCTGGCAACGCCGCCGCCGCCGGGGGAAGAGCGAGGCTCGGGGCTCGCGCGACAAGGAGACAGTTGTGAGAACTCGCGGCGTCCAGGCAGCAGCGCCGCGGCAGCTTCGCACCGCCCCCACCGTCCGTATATTTAAGTGGGCCCGCGCAGCCCCGCCTCCACGTGCCCCGCCCTGCGCGCGCCCCCGCGCCTGCGTGCCGGGACCGTTGCGGCGGGGGAGGGGCGGCGGGGGGCGGGGTCTCGGCCGCGCGGCCGCGTGGGTTCCACGGAACCTGAGGGCCCCGGCTGCGGCCGAGCGCGGGCTGACGAGAGCCTGCTAAGATCCCCGTGAGTAGGAAGCAGCAAAGCCCCCTCCCTCCGTGTTTATAAACACCGCTGCTTGCCCCGTGGAGACCTTAAAGACCATCTCCAGGGGAGGAGGTCCAGCTGCGTACATCCTCACAAAGTTGCACCCCGGTCAGGCATGCCTGGGGGCGTCGCGGCGTTGGCAGTCTCCGCAGTGACTGACGTCCCGAATTCGCCCGTGAGGTGCTGGGGGACGAGAGGGTGAAGGCCTAGAAAGGGGAAGACATCGGTTAAGAGGGTTTTCTTTTGGAGGGTTTTTTTTGTTGTTTTCCAGAGGAAAGAGGGCACCTTTCTTTCGCTCTTCCTTTCCTTTCCTTTCCTTCTCTCTTTCCTTCCTTCCTAATTTCTTTCTCTCTCTCTCTCTCTTTGGTTAGGGGGTCGTTTGTATTCTTTCAAGAGTCCGTTCAAGCCTTCTTTGAAGCCATGGGTAACATCTTCCACGTGGTCCCACGCTCCGGGACGTATTCATTAATATTGGCAGTGGCTAATATTTACCAAGTGTTTTGCACTTGTATGTCACGCTAAGTAACAGGCACAGTTAGGTATTGGGGCCACTAAATATAATAGGATTTCTGCTGTCTGGGAGTTTCAAGTCTTCTGGGGACTTGGGACAAACCTTTCCATTTCAGATTGTCACTCAGGTTTTAAGATTGGAGCCAGGAGGTCCCGGTGTTAAGGAAGCCAACCCATCCATCCTGCCCCCTCCACAGAGCCCAGGCTGCAGAGTTCCAGGCACCTGTGACTATTCGGTTTTCATTCCTAGAGGGCCTACTGTGTGCCAGGCACTGGCATCTGAAACCAGCCCCTGCCCTTCCAGGATCTTAGGCACCTGAGAGCTGATATAGTCAAATATCACACTATCACACAAATACATGTAAAACTACAAATGTGATAAGGTTAAAAGTGATGGAGGCTTTCACAGGGGATATGACCAGACCTGCAAGCCAGAAAGCGCTTCCTGAGGCAGGAGGTCAAGAGCTGAGGGCCAAAGGAGGAGGAGGAGGGGCTGAGGCCACCAAGAGCCTGGTGAACTTCCAAGGTGAAGAAAACGGACTTATGCAGAGTCCAGTGGGAGAAGGAGCAAGGAGAAATGAGTAAAGACCCATGTGGCTGCAGGCAGGCAGCTGGGTTCCATCCACCCTAGGCCCAGAGGGCTGTGAGGCCTGATTGTTTCCAGCCTCTGGTCCCTTGGAGAGTCCAGAGTAGGGCACTGGTCTTCCTGTTCTAGATTCTGACCTCCAGGTTCATGACCACTGCATCTAACTTCACCATCTTCTTATCTCCAGGGCCAGGCAGATGCAAGTTTGTACAATAAGTTAATGTTGAAAAACTGATTCAAGAAATGAGATTTTACCATGGCACAATTGGAAATCTTATCAAGTCCGTGCAGGGACATTTTCCAAGCCTTAGCTTTCTTACAGAAACTGCTTGAAGTTTATTTCCAGATTTATAAACAGGGACTGAACACATGTAGCTAGGGGCTCCGTTTTGGCTAATATGCAAATGTTGTTTTAAGAGAATTGGTTCAAATTGATAAAATGATTAATCTCACCGTAGTCTTTTTAAATGATAAAGAACATCAAGTTTTCGCTCTGCTTCAAAGGTCTAGCTTCTAGTTTGTGTGCAGTGAATATTAGTTGATTGGATGTTGGTCTACTCAGACCTTTCCCATTTAGTAATTACATGAGGTGAGGCATGAATCAGAATTAACTGAGGAGGAAAGAGGAAGATGGATGGAATAGACTCACTAAGGGGAGGAAAAACTGCACAGAAAACTGGCGAGTATGAGCATGGGGTCCCTTGCCTCAGGTTCCAGACCATTGCTTTTGGTTGGAAAGATCTTGTGTTTAGGTCTCACCTACACCAATCACTATATGTAACTTTTCTTACCTGTCAAATAGGTATAATATCATTTATACCATCTTGTACAAGACCACAGTGGATCTGAGAGTGCTTTAAAAGTATAAAGCACTTAAACATATGATATTATTATTAAGAACATTTTCTTTGGCGATCTGTCCTCCTCCATTTCCTCAAGGGGTAGAGGAATAATGCAGAGAGCTAGGTGCTTGGAAAGGGCTGTGAGTTGTGAGGGAAGGGTTTTAAAAGGAATTTTGTAACAAATGATTTGAATGGAAGAATGCTATCCTATAAATAATCACCACTACTTTTTTGTTAGTTTGTTTATTGAGTTAGTTTTTGCAATTACTTGAGAAACACCTAAGAGAAGAGGAAATTTTTGTCCGACTAAAATGGTGGAATAGAGAAAGGCTGAATTACAATGCTGGATCTTCATTTTCCTATGTCAGTTCCTCAGTAGTAGGGTACACACCCCAGCCCAAAGCTCCCTGCTTAGTATTGTCTAACAGGTATTATGCATCTGAAATGCGCTTAGGCACCATTCAAAGCTTAGATCATATCCAGCCAGATCACAGTTGAGATAGACATTAGGTTGTTTTTCCTCTGCCTGGCCAAAGGACGGGGCGACACCGGCCGGTTTCCTGGGGGATCAGAGTCCAATTTCAGGTTAATCTGTTTAGTGCACTTAGCACAGTGTTGTCTTACCTGGAATTTAACTACATACAGAATCATTTCTTGTACTATTTTCAAATATTTGGTGCCATCGGAGAGGAGAACTAACATTCCCTCTCCAGGGTACTTCTTTTCCCTGGGTCTTTTTATGGGAGGCGGTGCATTGGGGGGGGGGGGGGTGCCAGTCCGGGCACTTCTCTTGTAATTAACTCACAATGTTACCATAAAGTAAGTTCTGTCTCTCAAGGTAAAACTGATCATGAAAAATCATCCCTTCCTATGTCTTTCCAATGTTAATAATACCTAGTCAGTTACTGTTACTCAGTGCTGGATGCTTCTCATGATCACAGTTGCGTGATCCCAACGGCAGCATTATGAGACAGCTTCTAATTATCGTTCCTGGTTTACCGGCAAAGATACAAGGATGGCCTTTCTCTCTTTGCCGCCCATATTCTTACCTCCTGCACTGTATCACTGTAAGCTTGCCTTGCTTCTTATTACATTGTGATTATTTTGTATGTGTTATGTTCTGACACGGGATTTCTTTCCTTTTTAAAATGAAAAAGGAGCTTTGAAGGTAGGATGGTAAGAGAAGCTCTTATAGTGCAAAATGGAAGTCGAAGTCTTCTATGTCATGTCATTCAAAGTGATTTTCTTTTCTTTTACAAAAGGCACAGATTAGAATGGAATAAGCAATAGTTGAAAATTCAAAAGCCTTAAATTAAATTAAACTAAAGCTTTAGGATTAAAATCCTAAAAAGGATTAATGCAACCAGCTTTAGCAAGACTTTAAAAGAGACTGGTTTGCCTGTTTATAAGCTTCTCTTTCATCCAAGTAGAGAAATGATTTTCAGATTTACAACTCATTTTCCATTTCCTCAATTCCTATTTATAGCAGAGCACTTTGTTCACATGCATCATGTTTATGTGCAGTTCTGGGTGGCTAATAAAAATGTTTACCGGGAAGTACAGCTCCCACTTTCCTTTATCATTCAGGGAAAGGTACATGCCAAGCGCTTATCTTCTCAGCAAAGGCAGTGACTTGACATTTTCACCACCTTCTTCAGACAGCATTTTAAACTCCTGCTTCATTCAGAATTGCTTGTTTTTACTACATAACAGTTCTGCATTTTCATTTGAAGAGAAAGGCTTAAAAAAGAATGTTTGCTCTTGAGAGACTTGTTACTCAATTGTAATGTATGGACCTTGTTTTGAATAGGTTAAAACAAACAAAAAATAAACAAGAGGAAAGACATAGGGCAATTAGGGAATGTGAACACTGTTTTATGATATTAACTGTCGTTATTTTGAGGGGCTATGATGATGTTTGAAAGGGGAACTGCTTACCTCTCAGAGATATATACTAAAATATTCAGAGCTGAAGTGATACGATGTGTGAGATTTCTTTCAAAATAGTCTGGGTTGCTGGAATAGTCTTTCAAAATAGTCTGGGTTGTTGGAATAGATGGGTTGGGAGTGTGGAGGAAGCTAGAGAGGCCATGAGCTGATTGTTGTTGAAGTTGTAAGCCATTAGGAAAATGGAGGAGACGAAGGAAACAGAAAGGAGAAGAGAGATGTTTTATATTTCATGGGCCATGGAATTGAATCTCTGTTCTGTTAGAAAGAAGTATGCACTCATGATATAAGTATTGGATTCTAGCATGACTGGAATAACCAAAAATGCAGTTTGCAAATTATGCAATGGTTTTAGAAAATAGAAAAGAGAAAAATAGGACATAAAAATTACTCACCTATGCAAAAAATTGTGATCAGTATTATTCCATGAATTGAAAAAAATTTAATGGTCATTTGTATGTGAAAATTTAATAGTGATTGGTTTGGTTGTCAGCATTCATCCTTGTGTGGTGAAACAGAATTTCATTCTTATAACTAGACTACAAGCCCTAGGAGGGGAGAAAGGCCAGGTGATCCAGTGATACTTCTGTGTTACAACTGAGCTATAGGCTATGAGGTCTGTAGATATATGTTACTAATTTCTTCTCCTGGCATAGTTACTATATCATGAATCATATTCCCCTATAGAAAATGCAAATACAGTCAATCTTTCTCATCTCCCTCTGTCTCCTTCTCTCTCTCTCTCTCTCTCTCTCTCTAGCTGTTTATGCTGATTTTTAAATCTGTCCTTGATTTTTGTTTGTTTTAGTTTGGGGATATATATATATATATATGATCAACTCAATCCTCAGAGCCTGACATTTGTTTCTGACGGTTTTGGAGATTGGAAAGTCCAAGATCAAGATGCTGGCAGATTCAACATGTGCTGAGAACTCACTTCCTCATTCATAGATGCTTCCTGGTTCCTTGTGTCCTCACAAGGTGGAAAGGGCAAGGGAGCACTCCTTAGTTTCTTGTAAGGGTACTAATCCCATTCATGTGGACTCTGCCCTTGTGACTTAATCATCTTTTAAAGACCCACTTTCTGATACCATCACATTGGGAGTTTGGATTTCAACATATGAATTTTAAAGCAACACAAACATTAAGTCTATAGCAAGTACCTACACCGAGAACTGTAGAATTTCTCTTTATTTTTTTATTTGTTTGTTTTTAAAAAGATTTTATTTTGTTTATTTGACAGACAGAGATCACAAGTAGGCAGAGAGGCAGGCAGAGAGAGGGTGGGGGAAGCAGGCTCCCCGCTGAGCAGAGAGCCCGATGTGGGGCTCCATGCCAGGACCCCGAGATCATGACCTGAGGTGAAGGCAGCCAGTTAACGCACCGAGCCACCCAGGCGCCCCTAGAATTTCTCTTTAGGTGGGACTTCAAGCTGGTGATTTGTTGCAAGAGGAGACTTTTTATAAGCACAGTTTTTTTTTTTAATAGCATTTGACGTAACATTGAGAAACATCAATTGTACATATAAAAGAAAAAAGTGCGGCTATTTTGATGAGCATTAATGGCATCTTATGCTTTCTCCAAAACTATTCCTTTTGCTGTCTGCAGCAAAAATCACATTTGACAGAGGCTTAGGCCAGTGATAGACATAGCAGGAAGGGTCAGGTGGATTTCGATATCAGGTAGACAGAAGAATCCTGTAGATTTTGGACAGGAAGGGATCTTAGAGAGCTCATAGTCAAATCCCTTATTTTCTAAATATAACCTTTCTCTCTGGCTCTCACCCCTCTTTGGCTAACTCCTGCTTCAGGACTCCATTTAGAGACCCTTCCTTTAGGAGGCATTATTTCCCTCCTCCTGCAAAGTCTGGTTGTAGTCCCTGTTTCTGTCTCCTGTACTTCTTCCATGGTCACACTCATTACTTGGTATTATAAATACTCTTTTCAATTTTTTTTTTATTTGTTCCTCCCAAGAGATTCCAACCATTTGAGAGCAGAGGCTTCTGCTGTATCCATGGCCAGTTGTAGGGTCTACACATTGTCACTCTCAAAAAGTATCAGTTGAAAAAAAAAAAAGTATCAGTTGAAAAAAGGAATGTACTTGAAAAACTGAGACAAAATCCTTTAAGTCTAAGGAGAATTTGCTAGGGTACAGTAGACTAGATGGCTGGACCAACAGGAACAGAGCAGAACTAACAAATGGGAAAACATCATGGGAAATGATAAAAATAATGTATAGAATAATAATTATAGCATTTCCTGAGTGCTTCTGAGATGACACCCTGTGTCCTCATACTTTATGGAAATTAACTCATTTATGCTCCACCAACATGCCCATTTTACAGATGAGAATACTGAGGCACAGATGAGTTATATAACTTGTCCAGTTCACAAAACTAGAAGGTGGCAGTGGAGCTGAGGGAGTTCAACTCAGGCAGTAGAATTTCAAAACTGTAATTATCATCATAATGACAAGCATTGATGGCAGAGCTAATAAACAGAAGACACAACAGCAATCTGATAGATATTTTGCCTTCAGCTACAGTCCAAACTGTATATAGATGAAGAGACTGGCAGGTGTATTTGTAGTCAGAGCACAGAAGTGTGTAGACCTGGTGCAAGTCTTAGGTAACCTAGAAGTTTCTTGTACCCCTAAAGATTGAACTAAGTCTTTGAAGGTACAACAGGTTCTTACACAAAAGGAGAACTTGAACTTGAAGAAGAACTTGAAGGAAAAGTATTCTGGCAATCTAAAAAGTATGAATTTAAAAAGACTGGAAATTTGTCCATTAAATTTTGACAATTGGGTATCTTTAGTGCTAGGATTGCAGGTGATTTAAAACTCTTACATATGCTCTTCCTCACCTTCTAGCAGTTCTTCAGTGTACATATATTATTTTGGTGATTTTTTTAGAAGAAAAAATTGTAAAAACAAGCACTAGCTTTTCTCAAACTCCACCAAGAATTAATTATACCTGTTTGTAATGACCGACACAGAGGAGGTCTTTGAACTTTTGTGACTGTTCAGAAATTTAGTTGATTAGGATTAAAAAGAATCATAGGAGTAGGGCACCTCAGTGGCTCAGTGGGTTAAGCCTCTGCCTTCGGTTCAGGTTGTGATCTCAGGGTCCAGGGATCAAGCCCCACATTGGGCTCCCTGCCCAGTAGGGAGCCTGCTTTCCCCCTCTCTCTGCCTGCCTCTCTGCCTACTTGTGATCCCTCTCTCTGTAGAAAAAAAGAGAAAGAATCATATGAGTTTATTAATTTGGCTCTGGATAGCTGAGTTTATCTTTCTCCCTTCTATCTAAAAGTTGAAAGGAAATTATTCATTGATGGGTATAAATATTTATTCTACATTATATACATTGCATTGTTTTGTGGGTTATTTTTGTTTTTGTTTTTTACACTGTAGGTTACTATCTGCAGAAGCCCCTTGAAAGCGGCCTCTACAGGATGATGAACTTCTTGAAATTGTATGCAAATCTTTGTGTGTTTGTGTATATGTATACTTTTTTTTTCTTTGAGTGGATGAGTTCATAGCTTTCATACATTTTTCAAGGAACCTCTCAAAAGGTTTAAGGACTGCTACATGAAATGGACTCACCCAAACAAGGACAAGAGAAGTCGATTTGTTGTTAGGAACTTAGAGGCAAAGTTGGAATCAGGTAACACTGTCAGCAATACAGGTGCAGGGTTTAAGAATAAGATGTTAAAATCATGAGCTGGTCCTAGCTTATAAATCAATCCAGATGTAGGGGCAGAGACTTTCCGGAACCAGAAAAGAGGAACAGTAAGAATATAACAAAGGCAGTTTTAGTAAATACCTGTTGTTTGGAGAGGAATTAATTTTAGACTTGGCTGAGATGAGAAGTTTCCCAGTAACAGTGCCATATTCTGGTATGAGTTAATATGTTTGAGCTCCCAGATAGCTCTATGATGTCTCCAATTCTCCCCGCCCTTTTTTTTAAAAGACTTTATTTATTTATTTAACAGACAGAGATCACAAGTAGGCAGAGAGGCAGGCAGAGAGAGAGGAGGAAGCAGGCTCCCCACCTAGCAGAGAGCCCAAAGCAGGGCTCAGAACCCTGGGATCATGACCTGAGTTGAAGGCAGAGGCCCTAATCCACTGAGCCACCCAGGCGCCCCTCCAAGTCTCCATTTTAAGGGGTCTCTCCACACCCTTATAAACAATCTACTAGAGGGGTGGCTGGGTGGCTGAGTTTTTTGAGCATCTGGCTCTTGATTTTGGCTCAGGCCATGTTCTCAGGCTTGTGAGATGGAGCCCTGCGCCAGGCTCCAACACTTAGCAGAGAGTCTGCTTGAGATTCTCTTGGTTCCCTGCCTAGCACACACCTTCTCTCTCTCAAATGAATAAATAAATCTAAAAAAAAAAAAAAAAAATTGGGCGCCTGGGTGGCTCAGTGAGTTTAGCCTCTGCCTTCAGCTCAGGTCATGATCTCAGGGTCTTGGGATCAAGTTCTGCATCGGGCTCTCTGAGCAGAGAGCCTGCTTCCCCCTCTCTCTCTGCCTGCCTCTCTGCCTACTTGTGATTTCTCTCTGTGTGTGTCAAATAAATAAAATCTTTTAAAAAAAGGTCTAGAGATTCAGAGATAGTAGACTTCTCTGCTTCCTCTTACTTACTCCTATTCACCACATTTATAAAATTATGTCAGAGGTCTTAAAATGTCCAGAGAACAAGCCCCAAAACATTGTTTTAAATAATAATAATAATAAATAATAATTGCAACCATATCATATAAATGCAGATTATTATAGGGTCAAGATGTTACACAAAATAGTAATGTTAACATATAGTTTCTCATTTAGAGAATGAGAACAATTTATTTCAAAGATAGGATGGTTCGTAGGATTTGTTCTCATGAAACATTGGGTGAGTTAGTTAATTGGTTCATTCATTTGTTCCTCCCTCCTTCTCTCCCTCCCTCCCTTCCTTTCTTTAAAGATTTTGTGTTTTTTTTTTTGTTTTTAAATTTTTAATTTTTTTATTAACATATAATGTATTATTAGCCTCTGGGGTGCAGGTCTGTGAATCGCCAGGTTTACACACTTCACAGCACTCACCTATAGCACATACCCTCCCTAATGTCCATAACCCCCCCACCCTCTCCCTACCTCCTTTGCCCCGCAACCTTCAGCTTGTTTTGTGAGATTAAGTCTCTTATGGTGTGTCTCCCTCCCGATCCCATCTTGTTTCATTTATTCTTTTTCTACCCCCATACCCCTCATGTTGCCTCTAAACTTCCTCAAATCAAGGAGATCATATGATAATTGTCTTTCTCTGATTGACTTATTTCACTAAGCATAATACCCTCTAGTTCCATCCACGTCTTTGCAAATGGCAAGATTTCATTTCCTTTGAGGGCTGCATAGTATTCCATTGTATATATATACCACATCTTCTTTATCTACTCACCTGTTGATGGACATCTAGGTTCTTTCCATAGTTTGGCTATTGTGGACATTGGTGCTATAAACATTCGGGTGCATGTGCCCCTTCAGATCACTACGTTTGTATTGTTAGGGTAAATACCCAGTAGTGCAATTGCTGGGTCGTAGGGTAGCTCTATTTTCAACTTTTTGGAACCTCCATGCTGTTTTCCAGAGTGGTTGCACCAGCTTGCATTCCCACCAACAGTGTAGGAGGGTTCCCCTTTCTCCGCATCCTCGTCAGCATCTGTCATTTCCTGACTTGTTAATTTTAGCCATTCTGACTGGTGTGAGGTGGTATCTCATTGTGGTTTTGATTTGTATTTCCCTGATGCTGAGTGTGTGAAGCACTTTTTCATGTGTCTGTTGGCCATCTGGATGTCTTCTTTGCAGAAAGGTCTGTTCATGTACTCTGCCCATTTCTTGGTTGGATTATTTGTTCTTTGGGTGTTGAGTTTGATAAGTTCTTTATAGATTTTAGATACTAGCCCTTTATCTGATATGTCATTTGCAAATATCTTCTCCCATTCTGTCAGTTGTCTTTTGGTTTTGTTAACTGTTTCCTTTGCTGTGCAAAAAAGCTCTTGATGAAATCCTAATAGTTCATTTTTGCCCTTGCTTCCCTTGCCTTTGGCAATGTTCTTAGGAAGAAGTTGCGGTGGCTGAGGTTGTTGCCTGTGTTCTCCTCAAGGATTTTGATGGATTTCTTTCTCACATTGAGTTCCTTCATCCATTTTGAGTCTGTTTTCGTGTGTGGTATAAGGAAATGGTCCAGTTTCATTTTTCTGCATGTGGCTGTCCAATTTTCCCAACACCATTTGTTGAAGAGACTGTCTTTTTTCCACTGTACATTCTTTCCTGCTTTGTCGAAGATTAGTTGACCATAGAGTTGAGGGTCTATTTCTGGGCTCTCTATTCTGCTTCATTGAACTATGTGTCTGTTTTTGTGCCAGTACCATACTGTCTTGATGATGACAGCTTTGTAGTAGAGCTTGAAGTCTGGAATTGTGATGCCACCAACTTTGGCTTTGTTTTTCAATATTCCTCTGGCTATTCCAGGACTTTTCTGGTTCCATATAAATTTTAGGATTATTTGTTTCATTTCTTTGAAAAAAAAGGATGGGATTTTGATAGGGATAGCATTAAATGTGTAGATTGCTTTAGGTACCATAGACATCTTCACAGTATTTATTCTTCCAATCCATGAGCATGGAACATTTTTCCATTTCTTTGTGTCTTCCTCAGTTTCTTTCATGAGTACTTTATAGTTTTCTGAGTATAGATTCTTTGCCTCTTTGGTGAGGTTTATTCCTAGGTATCTTATGGTTTTGGGTGCAATTGTAAATGGGATTGACTTCTTAATTTCTCTTTCTTCTGTCTTGTTGTTGGTGTAAAGAAATGCAACTGATTTCTGTGCATTGATTTTATATCCTGACACTTTACTGAATTCCTGTACAAGTTCTAGCGGATTTGGAGTGGAGTCTTTTGGGTTTTCCACATATAGTATCATATCATTTGCAAAGAGTGATAGCTTGATAAAGATTTTGTTTTTAAATAATCTCTACACCCAACAAGGGGCTGGAACTCACAACCCTAAGATTGAGTGGCATGCTCCACCAATTCAGCCAGCCAGGCTCCCCATGTTTAAACTCAATATAAACATCGTAGCAGACACTGTGGAGGATACAAAAGAAGATAGAGTTCTTAAACTCAAGATATCATGGTCTTTTCAGGAAACATGAAACAATACAAGTCCAGTCTGGAGTAAAGAGTTAAACTCAGTGTGGTCAAGTGCTAAATTGTAATCACATTCAGGCTGGTTGAGGGCTCTTGGAAACTGCTTTTCAACCACACAAATACACATGTACATACGTGTATATGCATACACGCATATGCACAGACCCCCTCATCCCTAATGAAAGTATCTTTCAACATCGATTTTCCTTTTATTTTTTAAAAAGAAAGTAATAGGGACGCCTGGGTGGCTCAGTGGGTTAAAGCCTTGGGATCGAGCCCCGCATTGGGCTCTCTGCTCAGCAGGGAGCCTGCTTCCTCCTCTCTCTCTGCCTGCCTCTCTGCCTAGTCTCTCTCTGTCAAATAAATAAAAAAATCTTAAAAAAAACTTTAAAAAAAAAGAAAGTAATACATTAAAGTATGATATATAGAAGATGTGTTCTATTTCAATTGTATGTGCTCCAAGAATCTTTTACATTCCAGTTTTGTAGAAAAGCCACATTATTTAAAAACGCAAACAGCCATACACTTACATACAGATGCATTTTCTGTTGATGAATTTTCCTTATAGATATCTAGATGCCTTTAGATATCTAGTCATTAAAAGATGCCTTTAGATATCTAGTCATTAAAAAAAAAAGAAAGAGTGAGAAAGAGAGAGATTATAGATGCCTTTAGATACCTAGTCATTAAAAAAAAAGAAAGAGTGAGAAAGAGAGACCGAGAAAGAAACAAGAAAGAGAAGAAAGAAAGAAAGAAAGGAGTGTTCTACTTTTTAAAAAAGAGCTTGGTAATGTTAAGATAAATATTCACTTACTTAATTTAAACCACACATAGTGTAGATCTTTCTGCTTTTAAGAGGCACACTTGCATTCCGTAGTTCTATTTGCCATTTTAAATCTCAGTATGGTTTTTCAAATATGTTACTATATGTAAAGATTCATCTTTATCCCTTTTAACTATTTGGAAGAAATGAATGCTAAAATTGTTTTTGGTTCCTACTTCTATGTAGGTTAATTGGATGAAATTTTTAAAATGCAATTTGAAGAAACTTGGAGATGCATTAAGACAGAATACATCTAGGGGTGCCTAGGTGGCTCAGTTGGTTAAGCAACTGCCTTCGGCTCAGCTCATGATCCCGGAGTCCTGTGATTGAGTCCCACATTGGGCTCCCATCTCCACGGGGAATCTGCTTCTCCCTCTGACCTGCTCTCTCTCTCTCAAATAAATAAATAGATAAATCTGGGGAAAAAAAAAAGACAATACATCTATATATGCTTCAGGAAAATACTCAGGGTTTATATGTCAGGTTTGAAAGAAATGCAAAACTTCTTTGAGATATCTGATCACAGAAGCACAAGTCATGTCCATAGACTCTCCAACAATGCCATCTGCCAAAGCCACTGGGACTGTGTAGTCTCTAGGAGAAGGCACCCTGGGCCCAAAAACAAAACATCTGGCTTCTGGTGACAGCATTTTACTTTCTTCATCTGTTTTCTTATCTCCAAAATAGAGTTAATAATAACTGCCCTACCCATCTCTCAGAGTTTTGTGAAGGCAAGCTGTTATAAGAAATAATTGGAAACACTTTGGACAAACCATGTAGATGATTCCAAAATTTTAAGATAGCTTTCTAAGAAAAAATTGATTTAAGTGAAAATCAAATGAAAGTATAATGGTATATAGCATTTTATTTTCCCCAGATTGACACAAAGGTTCAAGGAAGTTGGATTTTAGGAAGACTCTAAATTCTTTATGACTTGAAAAGCATTTCACAGTGGTGATTCTCACCATGTTGAATCTGTTGAAGAACCACTGGCTCCCTATCTGTTTGTGGTAAAGTCTAAAAGGCATGGGAAGATATGAATGATTTGATGGAAAGACACTTAAGGTAGGTAGAGGATCACTGTTAACAAATGGTTGTTAAAGTTTTTGTTTAAGAAAGTGTTCTGGGACGCCTGGGTGGCTCAGTTGGTTAAGCGGCTGCTTTTGGCTCAGGTCATGATCCCAGGGTCCTTGGATTGAGTCCCGCATCGGGCTCCTTGCTCAGCGGGGAGCCTGCTTCTCCCTCTGCCTCTCTGCCTACCTCTCTGCCTACTTGTGCTCTCTGTGTGTCAAATAAATAAATAAAATCTTAAAAAAAAAAAAAAAGAAAAAGTGTTCCTCCAGAGGGTGCCCAGGTGGCTCAGTCAATTAAATATCTGACTCTGGGTTTAGGCTCAAGTCATGATCTCCAGGTTGTTAGATGGAGCCTGTGTGGGACTCTGAGCTCAGCAGGGAGTCTTCTGGAGATTCTCTCCCTTTACCTTTCCCTTGGCATGCCCACTCTGTCTCCCAACCAAATAAATAAATAAAAAAAAAAAAAAAAAAAAAAAAGAATTCAAGATTTAAGGACTTGTGGCAAGCTTATCAGTGTTTAGTCCCCACCAAAGGTTCTAATGGGTGGAAAAGTCTGCTAAGTGTCATGTTAAGAACTTCTGGTTTCTTGTTCCCACCTTTGTGTTTTTTATACCACCTCTTGTGTATTTGTGTTCCTTTTTCAACACTCCTCTCTTTCCTCCAGAGCCTTCCTAGAACTGGTCTCACCTGCAAGTCAACAGAGTTTTGTGAAATACATTATTCTTGAGGAAATTTCAGAGTAGTTCCTGCTTTTGTTTATAATTCAGTGATATTGTACCTGTTTTTCTTGGCTAAAGGAAACCAATGACTAAAATGCTTCCGAAACTGTTCCCCTACTGCTGCCTACACCTCATTTGGAAAGTTTTCATTTACCATTACTGGTATTGGAAGCTGTTAAAAGGCTTAAATCCATATTATTAATCCAAAATATGTTTTATAGAAACTCAATGCCTAGTAAAAGAGAAATGGTTATATTAAGTATAATGTATCCATTTCCAAGAGTACTGTGTAGCTATAAAAAACAATGCTTAACTATTTTCTAAAAACAAGGCAAGATCTCGGTACAAAGTTACTTTTTTAAGTGTTAAAAGTAAATATAATAGAGTCCCAATTATATAAAGATCTTTGAGTTTAGGTGCTTATTTTTCCTTTACACTTAGCTGTATTTTGTGAATTTTCTATCATGAGCATGTTCGTTTTTATATTAGGACAGAGTGTTGAGACTTTTTTTCAGCCCAGTACTAAGTAAATAGCTTTCACATTGTTTAATAAGAATAAAAGCACTTATAATCACAACAATAATGACAATAATAATGATAAAAATATATGTAAATTCTGCAAGGAACTGTTATATAATGAAAGAGTTCACTTCAGACGACTCAATTTTAAGTCAAATCTAGAGGTCAGCCTGTCAGTGTGCAAAGTAGGAAGTGATAAGATTATTGGAGCTTTGTGGTTGACTTCATTTAACCTTGATCACAACGGACAGAGATATTTTGTAAGCCCCCAATATTGCCCTCCCCTTCATCCTCCACAATCTCTTCCCTTTCGAACTTCCCATTTTATTTCCATCCCTCCCCAGTGGCTTAAATCAAGGGACAGGAAGAGAAGGAAAATGGGGCAGGTCAAACTTAAAGGTATAGGAAAGATTCTTTTTTCCCTTACTTCTATCTCTGCAGGCAGGGGAGATCCCTTTGGACAAGTTCTGAGAAATAGAACTATTTCATGTAACTGAGCATTCAACTACTTCAGCTAATGGATCTTGTGGCCCAGTTGTGAGAGTGGAGTTGAGTTCCCTTTTTTTTCTTAGAGTGACTTTTTAAAAGGCACTGGGGCATGGACCAGTGTCTTTCCTCCTTTCTTTCTTTTGAACACTGAAAATTCATGGTAATGATTAATATTACCCCCATTAACATTTTTGTGAAATTGATCAAGACCTAAAGCAGCTTTTCTGGCATAAGATTTTGCAATGTCATATTCAATAAAGGTTTAGTGAGCAGAGACTGCATAGAGACATAGCATAGCTTATTTGGAGGTCCCCTAAAATCTCCATTACTTCTCCAAGAACACCCAAAAATTTTTCAAGAAATGTAGTCTGTGATGCAAACAATATTTTTCTCAATCTTATTTAAGATGTTGGGGAGCAAATTGTCTCTTGCCTTTGTTGTTCCTTTAGTAACATATAATTTGTGCAATTGAAAGACAAGCCCCTAAATACTAACTAGTAGGGAAGAAAAAATAAATATTTGCAGGCTGAGAAAGAACTATAAGGGATGTATGTCCAAGGTACAGCTCTCTCCAGGGCTGTAGGAAGGCTGGCAGTAGAGGTATTGAAACGAGAGTATCAGGCAAAGTAGTGAAAGAAGAGGGGCCCAGGCTAAGGGAAGGTCAGGTTCAAAGGCATTGCTGTGTGAAAAAGAATCTTCAGGAAAATGAAAGCTACTGGCTGAGAATAGTTGAAGATGAGGCCAAAGAAGCAGGCATCAACTATATCACAGACTTAGATTCAGGCTAGGGAGTTCAGACTCTACTGTGTGGACCAGGAATATCAAAGTGACCTCAAAAAGAGTTTTACTAGCTGGCACAGCTGTTTTAAAATAGTTTGAGGTTTGAATGCCTTTGAGTGGAACGGGTCTTTTCCAGGTCTGTACTGCCTCCTACTTTGCTGTGTTAAACCCCATGATTTCATATATTTAAATACCTAGTAGGGAAGGCACCTCAGATTGTCTCAAGAAACCTCTGGGTAGGCAATGAAGAGTCATGCAAGACTAGAATAAATAAATGACATGATCAGATTTGCACTTTAGGAAGGTTATTCAGGCAGTGAAGTAGAGAATAGGTTTTTGTGATAGTTGGCATGAACTGGAGGGAAAGACCAATCAGAAAAATATTTAGAGGGTGGGATCTATAGGACCTGATAACTGATAGTATGTGGAAAATGAAGGAGGAAGGTTAAATTCTAAGTTCTTGCTCTGCTAAAGGGGTAGATTGGAGTGTGATTCACAGAGATTGGGGGCTTTGCAAAAGGAATATCAGGGTAGGAGCAATGAAAAGATGTCCAGTTGGAGACCAGGTAAGTCTGATTGGTTGTGGGGCGTTTTTGGCAAGCTGTTCAGTGGGCAAGAGATGTGGATGCTCTGGGTATTTGGGGTGAACCCTGGTTTAGAACTAATCCAGGTTGTTGGGTTGGTGAGCTGTTCTTAAAACTATTTGTTTACTAACTTTTTTTGGCTATATCCCAACGTAAAGTTGGATTTCTGTTCTCATTTGTTCCCACCTACTTCAGTTTTCAGTTTGTATCCATCCCGCAGGGTTTTTAAGGAAGAGGAATGTAATTATCCATTTCATCTTTTTTTAAAAAAGATTTTATTTATTAATTTGACAGATCACAAGTAGGCAGAGAGGCAGGCAAAAAGAGAGGGGAAAGCAGGCTTCCTGCTGAGCGAGAGCCCGACACGGGGCTCGATCCCAAGACCCTGAGATCACGATATGACCCAAAGGCAGCCAGTTAACCAACTGAGCCACCCAGGCCCCCCTCATTTCATCTTTTCATGACTATGTCCTGTCTTTTCCACCCATCAACTAACTACCCTATGGTTGTTTGCGCTGTTATTGTCAGTCGGTGATTGTGCCTCCATGGTTAACAATCCGGCAGGCCATGCAGAGATCTCTGGGCTGCATGTGAATCCAGCAAGAGCTGGCAGCTCACGACCCAGCCTTGGTCGTGAGCACTAAGTGTTCCTGGTCCCAGGAACACTGACTGACTTACCTGTAATAGGCCTACTGGAGGGACCGGAGGGGGTGGGGCTCAGGCTGGGCTGCTTGTGGGTTTGGAAGTAACGGCAAAACCATTCTTAGAAGCTTGGCAGGACATGTGCAAAGGAACAGCTACATCTCAGGCCACAGAGCATTTGCAATGCCTTCTGTAGTTTAAAACTTTCTCCTCTGGAGCTGAGAGGAATTTGGGTTCTATAAAAAAAATACTGAAAGTACGCCTCAGAATGACTAAGTTCTTGGTGTAACTTTGGTGTTTGAAGTTGTCTGAGAAATGAGGCAAATGATCAGTGAGTACATACTATGAAGGACCTCCATAAAGGGTGGGACTCCAGTGGTATCCCTCCATGGAAATGTAGAGAACTCTGAACCCTGGTGTGGCTCCTTGATGCTTTGGGTAATTCGCACGCTACTTTTTGGAAGGGGGTGGCAATATCCAGATTAAGGGCATGAGAGGTTCATTGAAACACATTTGGACATGCTTGTCTATTTGTATTTATTTTAATTATCAAAATGCTCATTGACATGTCTTGAAAAAAGAAAGTAAAAAATCATCTCTAAATCATTTTCTGCAAGTACATATACAAACATTATTTTTATTAACAATGAATTTTGTTATACATTTAGGGGTTTTGTTCCTTATTTAAATTGATGTATAATTTGCATAGAATGGAATGTATAGATGTTAAATGTACACTTAGAAGAATGGCAAATGTATACCCGCTTGGTCCCTCTCCTCCCCCCAAGACATATTCCATGATTAGAACATTTCCATCCCTCTAGAAATTTCCCTTACCTCTTTTCATATCAGTGTCTACTCTCTTCACCTGTTCTCTACCCTCCCAGCTAAACTCTGTTCTGATGTCTACTGCTACAGATTAGTTTTACCTGTTCTTGAACTTCATAAAAATGAAACATGCAAGTACAAAAAGTTTTGTATTTTTTTCTTTTAAATCTAATAACATATATGAATGATTTCCATCTCAGTAATATTTATCCACATCACTTTAATGGAAAAATAATACTGTTTTTTATGAATGCAGTATACCATATTTATTTATTTAATCTGCTCCTATAGGTGGACATTTTGATTTCTTTAATTTCCTCCGTTCCCCTCTTCCTTCCTTCTTTGCTATCCCTGTTATCAATGTCATTATAGGCAAGTCTTAGCATATGAGACAATGTGAGGTTACATTCCTAGAAGTGGAGTTGCTGTGTCAAATAAAAGCACCTTTTAAAAAATGCTCATTAGGGATGCCTGGGTGGCTCAGTTGGTTGGGCAGCTGCCTTCGGCTCAGGTCATGATCCCAGCATCCTGGGATCGAGTCCCACATCGGGCTCCTTGCTCAGCAGGGAGCCTGCTTCTCCCTCTGCCTCTGCCTGCCGCTCTGTCTGCCTGTGCTCGTTCCTGCTCTCTCTCTGACAAATAAATAAATAAAATATTTTTTAAAAATGCACATTAAAGGGATATTGTCAAATGATCTCCAAAAAGACTGCCTTCATTTATTTCTTAGTATTGTCAAAACATCATGTTAAACTTGTTTTCTCATACCCTTACCAACATTGAGAACTGGGGGGAAAAATCTTTGATCTTAGTCAGTTTTATAGTATAAACCCAGTATTTCATTTTAATCTGTATTTCTTTTATTATTAATGAGGTCAAAGACTCTTTCTTTTGAGGAATATTTCATTTTTATTTTGTCATTTTATAGTGGAAATAAATGGTCTTTATATAAAAAGTTAATTTTCCAAATGATCAATAGCTGGCTATGGAAAAAATAATCCTATTGAAGATGTGAGGATAAAAATAAATCAGTGAACAAAGCCACAAGCCAAATTTTCTGTCTCTGTTACTTTTAGCTAATGGCCTAACTCTGTAGTGATTGACATTAGCCTTATTCTGTAATTGATTTTGCCTCGTTTTTGCTTTTTAGGTAGTGTTTTTGTTTTCAGTTACTTTTTGAACAGTTTTACTTCTGCTTGAGAAAAAAATTAAATTCAGTTTTGCATGACCAGGTTTTTAAATAAAAATGAAACCACTAAGGATACATTGAAGCCAGGACATACCTTAGAAATTTTAGGAATGAGTTGTGTTTTTTTTTTTTTTTAAAGATTTTATTATTTATTTGACAGAAAAAGAGAGAGAAAGCACAAGCACAGGGAGCAGGAGAGGGAGATGCAGGCTCTCCACTGAGCAGGGAGTCCAATGCAGGGCTCTGTGCAGGGCTCGATTACAGGACCCTGGGATCATGACCTGAGCTGAAGGCAGATGCTTAACTGACTGAGCCCCCCCGAGTGTCCCTGCTTTAGGAATGATTAGGGGAGAACCAAATAGCCAGTGTTTAGGAACCCACGTGTTTTTGCAAAATTATCCAGTAACAAAGTAAGTGAGGTTTGTAAACATTCCAACCTTTTATGTCTAGTCCCAGGGCTGGTTGATACCATCTTGTTAGTATATCACAATTTTATTTCAAACTCTGATTATCATCATCATCAATAGGTATATACAAAGAGGTCCATTTTTTCTAACATTTTTAAGGGAACCATTGGTGTTTTAGTTGTGGCTCAATTGAACTTGGGATAGCTCAGTTCCTTATTTGTAGAATTGAAGGGGTTGGTTAAATGTACTCCAAAGTTCTCCTTGGGACTCTTTTTTTTTTTTTAATTTTAAGATTTTATTTACTTACTTGACAGAGAGAGAGAGAACAAGCAGGCGGAGTGGCAGGCAGAGGGAGTGGGAGAAGCAGGTTCCCTGCTGAGCAGAGAACCCAACTGTGGGGCTCCATTCCAGGACCCTGAGATCATGACCTGAGCCAAAGGCAGAGGCTTTAACCCACTGAGCCATTCAGGTGCACTGGGACCTAAAACTCTTAAGATAGAGAAATTTATCATTATTATAATAAATGTTAGTGAGAATTTTTATGATAATAGAGATTAATAAATAAATAGCACTTTGATAAGTTCTTGTTTTGGGAATGTCCACAGAGCCATTTAGAGATTGAATAAGCTTATAGGCAGTAGGGTAGAATACAGATTCTGGAGATGTGGGTCTGAAACCCAGCTCCACCACTTACTATCTGTGTAGCCTTCAGCTAGTTACTTAATCTCTCAGTTTTTCAGTTTGCTCATTTGTAAGTGGGGATAATAACTGTCTGTTTCAAATTTTTGCCTAATGCATGGGAAGTACCCAGGATGGGGGCACCTGTGTGGCTCAGTGGATTTAAGCATCTGCCTTTGGCTCAGGTCATGATCCTAGGGTCCTGGGATCGAGCCCTGCCTCTGGCTCCCCACTCAGCAGGGAGTCTGCTTCTCTCTCCCTCTGCCCCTCTCCCTGCTTGTGCTCTCTCTTGCTCACTCCCTCAAATAAATAAACAGAATCTTAAAAAAAAATACCGAGTATATGGCAGCTGCTGTTACTATTTTTATCATCAACATCATCAACACAATCAGGAATGTATAGAATTGAACAGAAGCAACTGTCACTTTATTTTTCATCAATCTACTCTAATTTATATTTGAAACTTTTAGACTGGTTATTAGTACTGTCAGATATACAATGAATCTGATCCCCTCATCCCATCTGGAAGGATATATTAGCAGAAAACCTTCTTTACTCCCTCACAGGTTCTCCTTTCTTACTAAACCATTCTCTTGAGTTGGTGGTGTTGATGGCCATTCACTTTGTGAAGGTCTAGCTGGCTTAGAAGGAAGCCTGGAACCCCTGTGGCCTGAATGCATCCACTTCCTAAACCCCTTCCCTTCTGAGTCCGTGCCACAGTTACAATGGAGAAACCACCCTGCAGATCTCCAGAGGGAGTGCACTTGTTCCCCACTACATAGTCCCAGAGAGACAGGTATGAAGCACTCATAGGTGGCCTGGAAACTCTCCTGTGGTGTCCTTTCACTAAATCCTCTCTAACCATATGTGACTTCACCTGAAAGGTCTGCTCTTGTTTTGGTGACCTTGCCAACTGTTATTTCCAACCCTTCTTCCTTCAGCTTACCTATGTGATAGCTCCTGTGTCTTACAGTTAGTTATGCATAAGTCTGTCTTCCTTGCTAGCCTAGATGAGAAGCTCCACGACCACGTATGCGATGAATAAACGAATGCATGAACAGCACAGTTCCTGTCCTTGATAGTGATGTTCAGGACTGGTCTAAGACAAAGTTTTCAGAGATCTCACAGATACAGTAACTCCTTCAAGCATTGGAACCTATCCTACTTCCCCCACCAGGAGGATTCTCTCATGCCTGCCTGTCACTGTCAGCTCTACATACACCACCCTGAAGACTGGTTTCATTTTCCCCATTTTACAGATGAGGGTAACTGAAACTCAGAGAACTATAAAGCAACTAGTCCAAGACTCTGTATTAGCAAATGAATTGGATTCCAGGTTTGTCTGACTTCAAAGCCCAATGCTCTTTCCACCATACTACTTTTCTCCAGAAAGAGGACTTGCAGGTGGTGAGGTCTGTCACCTGGTTGTCCCATCACCTCAGGTGTGTATAGGTAGAACTCCAAAGCTTTCACCAATAGGTCTTACTTACTGTTTTGAGGCATGAGAGAAGGTGGGTGGTGTAGTCTGTTTTGAATGTGGCAGAGAGCTTGAAATGTCACCACCAGCTTGTCACTGATACTTAAATTTCTTCTGGCTCAGGGATTGCTCCCCATTAAAGCAATTCTATGTGGGAGGAACAGGGCATCTGTAGTCAGTCATTTACATCTTACGTGCCTTATCAGTTCAAGCCCAGATGATGTAGGTTTGGAAGTGACATATATGTCAACCTAAGAAAGAGGTAAACTGAGGCAAGCTAAATTTACTAGAAATTGAGGTTATTTGGGAATAGTGGAGGAATTGTAATTTGGGAAATGTATGCTGTAGCAAGCTATAGGCAAGTCTGTTAAGGGTTTTGGGCACACTTAGGAATAAGGAATGCAAAGAGGGGGATGTCCAGCCAAAGTCCAAAGCAGTAAGTTCATTGGCTGGAGCATAGGAGCGATTCCTGTTGGTGGTTCATTGGTGAGGAGATAAGCCTTATCTTCTGTAAATCAGGCGTTTTTGGGAAATCAGTGTCTCGGTGCTTAAGTTCTGTTCTTCTGATGGCATGTGCAAGAGAATCCTCATTTCATATCCTCCAGTTCAATTTGAGATTGAGATCCCCTCACATGATTTTGAGAGAGAAATAAATATACATTAATATTAATAAATATATATATTCTGTCACAATATAGTTACATAGAACTAAATATATGTTAATACTAATGTTAACAAAAATCATTTAAATTAAGACAATCTCTCTCTTGGTGTTATTCTCCTAGACATGATTAAGAAATGTTGGGACGCCTGGGTGGCTCAGTTGGTTAAGCAGCTGCCTTTGGCTCAGGTCATGATCCCAGCATCCTGGGATCGAGTCCCACATCGGGCTCCTTGCTTGGTGGGGAGCCTGCTTCTCCCTCTGCCTCTGACTGCCACTCTGTCTGCCTGTGCTCGCTTGCTCTCTCTCTTTCTCTAACAAATAAATAAATAAAATCTTAAAAAAAAAAAAGAAATGTATTAAATTGTTTTTTTTTGTCTTTAGAGCAAAATTTTAATTGTTCTTGAGTCATCTACTAAATATAAGAACAGATTGCTATTTCAGGGAATCCAAAGAAGAATTTAGTACTTTAATTTCCTAGAAGATTAATCTGGTAAAAGTATGTTTTGGTATTTTTATAAGGGCTGCATTAATATATTACAGCACCTTGGTTTTTTGTTTGTTTTAAATTCTAAGGCAATACATTAGAACTGAGTTAAAGCAATGAAATTCCATACTTTTCATTCTTGCTGCCCTAGAATGGTCACAGTAGGCTCAATAAAATATATCTAGAAAGATGTAAATACCATATTGTGTCTTTCTTAGTATTGTCAAAGAGTTAAAAGTTTTTTTTCCCCCCCACAGAAGGATCAAGATAAGAGCAATATTATTAAGTTTGCATTTATGGGGAGAGATAGTTTCTTGTTACAAAGGAGTTAACACTGGATTTAGTGTTAAGAGCCTCCAAAAATCAGAAATAGCCTGACAGGGGAACAATGCCTGTCATTAGATGTAATTGCTGCATAAATGGTCTTTCTCTTTTAAAGAGTGCAGTTTATCGTAATTGAAAAAAAAAAATCCCGTGTGCCATTTTCATTGTTTGCTCCATTTGTTTGCTTTCTTTGTAATTGAATTTCACACAAAGGAGAGAATGCAAACAATTTTCAGGTGCATCACTGCATTTTCTACAGATTCTTTAATTTTAGAGCTTAGCTCTTGTTAAGTATTCTCTGGGGGTGTATGTAGTTTTGTGTGTGTGTGTGTGTGTGTGTGTGTGTGTGAGTGTGTGTGTTACGCTGTTCAAAGATGGAAAATGACATTTCTTTTGAAACCAGCCTCTGATTTGATTGAATGTTATGTTTTTTAAAACAGCAAAAATTGATTTTCAATCACATTTTGAGTTTATTTCTAGCCATTTGCCAGAACGAGCCTTTACTGAAATTAGGAGACGAAAGTGTATTTCACGTTTGCTAGCGCTGTATTTCCAAAGCCACAGAAACACAGATACATAGTATTCTGCCATACAAGTATTATTTAAAAAAAATATGAGATGCAGTTTTCAATCATACCACATTTTCCACATTTTTGTCAGTATTTGGGTATTTATACCTGGGTGAAATAAATTTGGGAAAAAGGCAGTATGTCCTCATTTTGAAGCAGCAAACCTTTGCTGCTGTTTCATTTTATGAATGGTGTGTGGAATTGGCTTGTGGGAATAAATAGGGAACTGTAAGACATAGAGTAACATTCAAGGGACTAGGGGAAAGGCATCAAAAATGGTTTTCGTGGAGTTCATGGATATAAATTCATGGATATGGGGAGCAGAGTGGTTTGCTTTTAAGTATAATTTTTGTAACTTTGGCCCTGCTACCTACCATCACAGCAGACAAAAGAAATACTAAAAAGACATTTTTTGAACACAGATGTCTGAATCTCATTATATTTGCTTTTTTTTTTTTTTTTTTTTAAGATTTTATTTGTTTGAAAGAGGAGCCAGACAGAGAGCACAAGCAGGGGGAGCGGCAGGCAAAAGGAGAGGGGGAAGCAGACTCCCCGCTGGGCAGGGAGCGGGATGGGGACTTTGTTTGGGACCCTGGGATCATAACCTGAGCCAAAGGCAGATGCATAACTGACTGAGCCACCCAGACAGCCCTCATTATATTAGATTGTAATTATCAAAAGGTGGTTCTGTGAGACTCAGAATCTGATGAACCATTGGGAAGAAGGAACTAGTGCAGTTTTATGAACAAGGACAGTATTGATGAATTAGAGGGAAAGAATAGTAGCTCAAAATTGTGGATTCTTTTAAGAAAACTGGTCCTAACACAGGAATCTCCTTCTCTTTTCAATTTATCAAATTGTGAGATAATTTTCCAAATTATCTTACAAGAGGTAGTGAGAAAATAGGGATTCAGTATCATCCAATCTAGACTTTAGATTCAGACATTTTTAAAAAGCCTCATAGCTCTTCATTGAGATCATTTGGCTCTAGAATATTGTATTAGCAGTCTTACTGTAAATGCTTATAAATATGTAAGACATATTTTGGGATGCTCTAGGTCAATTTCCACACTGCATTTTACACTATGTGAAAATTTTATTACAGCTCTCTGCTGACTCATTAGGATCTGTAGAAAATATGACAAGCATAATGACACAACTGACTTCAAAAGGAATAGTCCAAGATCCTGGTGAATAATTTGTTGGTACTATAATATTAAAATCTATGGATCTCTCGAAACAATCTCATTCTTAATCTCCTAAAGCACATTTCTTTTGACTGCTGTGATTCAGTGACCTGTTACACTTGGCTTTCTATGATGTATGCATTTGCCTCACTTCTTTGATGGTGTTTTAATCACTTTTGTATCTCCCTAGCTGCTCAATAAGTATTTTAATGAATCAAAAGAAAATCTATGGATCTAAGCAAGATACAGTCTTCAAATATCTATTCTTCTAATAAGCAGAATGGTCAGTGTTGGGAGACAATTTCCATGGTTCTCTCACATTTCTGCCTGTCTTGTGACCAGAGGCATTGACTATATTCCTTCCAGACTATCTTTTCAAGGATGTTGGTGTAGTGAGGGTCTTGGAAGATAGAAGTACGCTGTCCTTCTGGAACAAAGGAACAGGTGTATTCACTGCCTATTATAAAAGATTTGGCATTCATCTCCTGAAATGCAAACCAGTGCATGTGCAGATATTATCTGGCTCCTTTCATGTCACCTTCTGGGGATTGAGACTCTGGGAACCAGTGCAAGAAAGTGCTGATACTCTGGCTACTGACATTGATGTGAGTAATAAAATCCTTTGTGTCTGACTCAGGAGACTCATGCCTTTTACCAGCATGCATAAAACTGTGGCAGGCTTACTGTTTTTTGTTTGTTTGTTTGTTTTTTATTTTTATTTAAACATATAATGTAACCCCACCCCCCTCGCCCCCACCCCACTCAGTTTGTTTTATGACATTAAGAGTCTCTTTTGGATTGTCTCCCTCCTGATCTCATCTTGTTTCATTTATTCTTTTCCTACCCCCTTAACCCCCACCCCTGTTGCATCTCCACTTCCTCATATCAGGGAGATCATATGATAGTTGTCTCTCTCCGACTGACTTATTTAGCTCAGCATAATACTCTCTAGTTCCATCCACGTTGTCACATATGGCAAGATTTCATTTCTTTTGAGGGCTGCATAGTATTCCATTGTATATATATATATATACACCACTTAATTTTTTACCATTCATCTGTTGATGGACATCTAGGTTCTTTCCATAACTTGGCTATTATGGACATTGGTGCTATAAACATTCGGGTGCACGTGCCCCTTCAGTTCACTACGTTTGTATCTTTGGGGTAAATACCCAGTAGTGCAATTGCTGGGTCATAAGGTAGCTCTATTTTCAACTTTTTGAGGAACCTCCATGCTGTTTTCAAGAGTGGTTGCACCAGCTTGCATTCCCACCAACAGTGTAGGAGGGTTCCTCTTTCTCCACATCCTCACCAGCATCTGTCATTTCCTGACTTGTTCATTTTAGCCATTCTGACTGGTGTGAGGTGGTATCTCATTGTGGTTTTGATTTGTATTTCCCTGATGCCCAGTGATGTGGAGCACTTTTTCATGTGTCTATTTGCCATCTGGATGTCTTCTTCGCAGAAATGTCTGTTCGTGTCCTCTGCCCATTTCTTGATTGGATTATTTGTTCTTTGGGTGTTGAGTTTGCTAAGCTCTTTATAGATTTTGGATACTAGCCCTTTATCTGATATGTCGTTTCCAAATATCTTCTCCCATTCTGTCAGTTGTCTTTTGGTTTTGTTGACTGTTTCCTTTGCTGTGCAAAAGCTTTTGATCTTGATGAAGTCCCAATAGTTCATTTTTTCCCTTGCTTCCCTTGCCTTTGGCGTTGTTCCTAGGAAGAAGTTGCTGCGGCTGAGGTCGAAGAGGTTGCTGCCTGTGTTCTCCTCAAGGATTTTGATGGATTCCTTTCTCACGTTGAGGTCCTTCATCCATTTTGAGTCTATTTTCGTGTGTGGTGTAAGGAAATGGTCCAATTTCATTTTTCTCCATGTGGCTGTCCAATTTTCCCAACACCATTTGTTGAAGAGGCTGTCTTTTTTCCATTGGATATTCTTTCCTGCTTTGTCGAAGATTAGTTGACCATAGAGTTGAGGGTCTATTTCTGGGCTCTCTATTCTGTTCCATTGATCTATGTGTCTATCTTTGTGCCAGTACCATACTGTCTTGATGATGACAGCTTTGTAGTAGAGCTTGAAGTCTGGAATTGTGATGCCACCAACTTTGGCTTTCTTTTTCAATATTCCTTTGGCTATTCGAGGTCTTTTCTTGTTCCATATAAATTTTAGGATGATTTGTTCCATTTCTTTGAAAAAATTGGATGGGATTTTGATAGGCATTGCATTAAATATGTAGATAGCTTTAGGTAGCATAGACATTTTCACAATATTTATTCTTCCAATCCATGAGCATGGAACATTTTTCCATTTCTTCGTGTCTTCCTCAATTTCTTTCATGAGTACTTTATAGTTCTCTGAGTATAGATTCTTTGCCTCTTTGGTGAGGTTTATTCCTAGGTATCTTATGGTTTTGGGTGTAATTGTAAACGGGATTGACTCCTTAATTTCTCTTTCTTCTGTCTTGTTGTTGGTGTAAAGAAATGCAACTGATTTCTGTGCATTGATTTTATATCCTGACACTTTACTGAATTCCTGTACAAGCTCTAGCAGTTTTGGAGTGGAGCCTTTTGGGTTTTCCACATATAGTATCATATCATCTGCAAAGAGCGATAGTTTGACTTCTTCTTTGC